>JAXCGZ010017644.1:0-7500 GCA_037179515.1 Halocaridina rubra | reverse complement strand
GAGAGAGAATGTGTATTTAGAATGGATGTATGGATGGATGAATGGATGAATACATACATACATACATACATACATACATACATACATACATACATACATACATACATACATACATACATACATACATACATACATACATGCATGCATGCATGCATGCATGCATGCATGCATGCATACATACATACATACATACATACATACATACATACATACATACATACATACATACATACATACATACATACATACATACATACATACATACATACATACATACATACATACATACATACATACATACATACATACATACATACATACATACATACATACATACATATATAAGAACATAAGAATATAAGAATAGAGGACACTGCAACATGCCTACTGGCACACACGAGGCAGCTCCATTTTTGAATTGTATTTTCAGCATGTGTAACCTATTCTATTCTACTCTACTTATTTATTCTATTTTTCTGTTTATGATTTTTCTAATAAGCACTAACCTATTCATACCCACCCTACCTCTGTCATATGTCTATCTAATCTACATTTGAAGGTGTCTAAGGTATTGGCATTTACTATCCTACTAGGAAGCTTGTTCCATGCATCAGCTACTCTATTACCAAACCAATTTTTACCAATTTCCCTTCTGAACCTAAATTTATCAAGCTTAAATCCATTATTACGAGTTCTGGTTTGATCATGAATTTTTAAAACTTTATTAATATCTCCCTTGTTAATCCCTTTAAACCATTTATACACTTCAATCATATCCCCCCTAACTCTTCGCCTCTCTAGAGAATGTAGATTAAGTTTTTTTAATCTGTCCTCATATGGTAGATTTCTGATATTGTGTATCATCTTGGTCATTCTTCGCTGCACTCTCTCCAAGGATTCAATTTCCATTCTATAATAGGGTGACCAGAATTGCACAGCATAATCTAAATGGGGTCTAACTAATGCAAGATAGAGCTGCAAAATAACTTTTTCCGTCCTATTGCTAACGCTTCTTGAGATAAATCCTAAAATTCTGTTTGCTTTATTTCTGACTGCTGTGCATTGCTCTCTTGGCTTAAGACTACTACTCACAAGAACTCCCAAATCCCTTTCACACTGAGAACTCATGATTTCATGGTTATTTAGCTTATAACTAGTATTGTCTTTTATAGTACCCATTTTAACTACTTTACATTTTTCAACATTAAATTATATTTGCCATTTGTCCGACCATTCAGATAATCTATTTAGATCTTCCTGTAAAGCATGAATGTCTTCTTTTCCATTTATAGTTCTACCTATTTTAGTGTCGTCTGCGAATTTACTTAGGTTACTACTGATATCCGAATCCAGATCATTTAGATATACGATGAATAATAGGGGACCCAGTACCGAGCCTTGTGGTACCCCACTAGTAACCGAGCCCCACTCTGATTTCTCTCCATTTATGCAATCCCTCTGTTTTCTGTCTTTTAACCATTGTTTGATCCATCTGAGAACAGCCCCTCCTATACCATGAGCTTCTAGCTTTTTAACTAATCTTTTGTGAGGAACTCTATCAAAAGCTTTGCTAAAATCTAGATATATTGTATCATATTCTTTGCCACAATCTACTGCCTCGTAAACTTCTGAATAAAAAGACAGTAAGTTTGTAAGGCACGAAAAACCCTTAAGAAACCCGTGTTGTGAAGGTTTTATCAGTCTGTGTAATTCTAGATGTGCCCTTATTTTATTTGCAATTATGGATTCTAGAATCTTACCCACTGTTGACGTTGAACTTACCGGCCTATAATTATTCTTTTTAACTCGTTCTCCTTTTTTTAAATATTGGTACCACATCTGCCAATTTCCACTCCATGGGTACCGATCCTAATTTTATTGAATTATTAAATAATGCAGTTAGAGGACAACTAAGCTCTTCCTTGCATTCCTTTAATATTCTAGCATATATTCCATCAGGTCCCGGAGATTTTTGAGCCTTTAATTTATCTATTTCTTTTATTACCTCCTCTCTCGTAATATTTATTGAACTAAGTATTTTATCGGGACTGTCTCTGTAAATGGATTCTACTTCCAGAATATTTTCCAAGTTTCCATTGGTAAATACAGATAAGAAATAATCATTTAAACATGTACACATCACTTTATCGTCATCTGTGATATGGCCATTGGCTACTTCAATTGGTCCTTAAATTTTGTTTGATGTAGACAAAGAAGAAGAAGAAGAAGAAGGAGGATTTTCTTTAGCTTCTCCTGCTATTCCAACTTCGTATTTTCTTTTCGACTCTCTAACTATCTTTTTAACTTCCCTGTTTAACTGTATATATTGCTGCCTCACCTGCTCTGCACCTCTTTTTAGTTTCCTGTATATTCCTCTTTTAATACCTATAAGATTCTTAATTCTTTTGTTCATCCATTTGGGGTCATTTTTTCTTGATCTGCAATGTTTCATGGGAATATAGTCTCTCTGACTATTCTTAAGAGTCATGACAAAATTGTTATATTCCTCATCCAAATTTATATTAACTGACGGGCTGCTGTTCTTTCCTGTGAGAGAATTTAATGTATTGATCTTATCTTGTGATAATCCTTGGCATGTGGTACCCAAATTTCGGGGTAATCCGCTACCTGCGACCTGACCTGCTGGATTAACTACCCACATCTGTACCCCAGAAATCCCTTCCCATACCTCATTAGATAATTTAGTTTTTAAGCCCTCAAAATCTCCTGCTCTAAAGTTTGGAACAATATTCTTATTTTCCTTTATAGTTTCCTTGAAAATTATGTTAAATCTAATGGAATCATGGTCACTGTTGCCCAATTTTTCACCAACTTCTAAATTTGTAACCATATTCTCTCTATTACTAGGAACTAAATCTAGTGTATTCACCCCCCGTGTTGCTTCAAGTACATGCTGAAAAAGGAAATTGTCTTCTACTACTTCCAAAAACTCCTTAGAGCTACTATCACCTGTTATGGTTTCTCAGTTAATATGTCTAAAATTAAAATCGCCTACAATGCAAACTCTATTTGACCTGGTCACTTTAGAAATTTCATCGTATATAACTTGCGACTCTATATTGTCTAGATCAGGTGGTCTGTAGACTACTCCTACAACTAGACTTTCTATATTATTTTTAATTTCAACCCATAAGGTTTCTGAATTTAGATTTGTCTTAATTCCAGACTTAATAAGAACATTATCAAACAAAATTTAAGGAAAAAGTCGGACCAATTGAAGTAGCCAATGGCCATATCACAGATGACGATAAAGTGATGTGTACATGTTTAAATGATTATTTCTTATCTGTATTTACAAATGAAAACTTGGAAAATATTCCGGAAGTAGAATCCATTTACAGAGACAGTCCCAATAATATACTTAGTTCAATAAATATTACGAGAGAGGAGGTAATAAAAGAAATAGATAAATTAAAGGCTCATAAATCTCCGGGACCTGATGGAATATATGCTAGAATATTAAAGGAATGCAAGGAAGAGCTTAGTTGTCCTCTAACTGCATTATTTAATAATTCAATAAAATTAGGATCGGTACCCATGGAGTGGAAATTGGCAGATGTGGTACCAATATTTAGAAAAGGAGAACGTGTTAAAAAGAATAATTATAGGCCGGTAAGTTCAACGTCAACGGTGGGTAAGATTCTAGAATCCATAATTGCAAATAATATAAGTGCACATTTAGAATTACACAGACTGATAAAACTTTCACAACACGGGTTTCTTAAGGGTTTTTCGTGCCTTACAAACTTACTGTCTTTTTATTCAGAAGTTTACGAGGCAGTAGATTGTGGCAAAGAATATGATACAATATATCTAGATTTTAGCAAAGCTTTTGATAGAGTTCCTCACAAAAGATTAGTTAAAAAGCTGGAAGCTCATGGTATAGGAGGAGCTGTGCTCAGATGGATCAAACAATGGTTAAAAGACAGAAAACAGAGGGTTTGCATAAATGGAGAGAAATCAGAGTGGGGCTCGGTTACTAGCGGGGTACCACAAGGCTCGGTACTGGGTCCCCTATTATTCATCATATATCTAAATGATCTGGATTCGGATATCAGTAGTAACCTAAGTAAATTCGCAGACTACACTAAAATAGGTAGAACTATAAATGGAAAAGAAGACATTCATGCTTTACAGGAAGATCTAAATAGATTATCTGAATGGTCGGACAAATGGCAAATGGAATTTAATGTTGAAAAATGTAAAGTAGTTAAAATGGGTACTATAAAAGACAATACTAGTTATAAGCTAAATAACCATGAAATCATGAGTTCTCAGTGTGAAAGGGATTTGGGAGTTCTTGTGAGTAGTAGTCTTAAGCCAAGAGAGCAATGCACAGCAGTCAGAAATAAAGCAAACAGAATTTTAGGATTTATCTCAAGAAGCGTCAGCAATAGGACGGAAAAAGTTATTTTGCAGCTCTATCTTGCATTAGTTAGGCCACATTTAGATTATGCTGTGCAATTCTGGTCACCCTATTATAGAATGGAAATTGAATCCTTGGAGAGAGTGCAGCGAAGAATGACCAAGATGATACACAATATCAGAAATCTACCATATGAGGACAGATTAAAAAAACTTAATCTACATTCTCTAGAGAGGCGAAGAGTTAGGGGGGATATGATTGAAGTGTATAAATGGTTTAAAGGGATTAACAAGGGAGATACTAAAAAGTTTTAAAAATTCATGATCAAACCAGAACTCGTAATAATGGATTTAAGCTTGATAAATTTAGGTTCAGAAGGGAAATTGGTAAAAATTGGTTTGGTAATAGAGTAGCTGATGCATGGAACAAGCTTCCTAGTATGATAGTAAATGCCAATACCTTAGACACCTTCAAATGTAGATTAGATAGACATATGACAGAGGTAGGGTGGGTATGAATAGGTTAGTGCTTATTAGAAAAATCATAAAAAGAAAAATAGAATAAATAAGTAGAGTAGAATAGAATAGGTTAGACATGCTGAAAATACAATTCAAAAATGGAGCTGCCTCGTGTGTGCCAGTAGGCATGTTGCAGTGTCCTCTATTCTTATGTTCTTATGTTATGTTCTTATAAGAACATAAGAATAGAGGACACTGCAACATGCCTACTGGCACACACGAGGCAGCTCCATTTTTGAATTGTATTTTCAGCATGTGTAACCTATTCTATTCTACTCTACTTATTTATTCTATTTTTTTGTTTATGATTTTTCTAATCAGCACTAACCTATTCATACCCACCCTACCTCTGTCATATGTCTATCTAATCTACATTTGAAGGTGTCTAAGGTATTGGCATTTACTATCCTACTAGGAAGCTTGTTCCATGCATCAGCTACTCTATTACCAAACCAATTTTTACCAATTTCCCTTCTGAACCTAAATTTATCAAGCTTAAATCCATTATTACGAGTTCTGGTTTGATCATGAATTTTTAAAACTTTATTAATATCTCCCTTGTTAATCCCTTTAAACCATTTATACACTTCAATCATATCCCCCCTAACTCTTCGCCTCTCTAGAGAATGTAGATTAAGTTTTTTTAATCTGTCCTCATATGGTAGATTTCTGATATTGTGTATCATCTTGGTCATTCTTCGCTGCACTCTCTCCAAGGATTCAATTTCCATTCTATAATAGGGTGACCAGAATTGCACAGCATAATCTAAATGGGGTCTAACTAATGCAAGATAGAGCTGCAAAATAACTTTTTCCGTCCTATTGCTAACGCTTCTTGAGATAAATCCTAAAATTCTGTTTGCTTTATTTCTGACTGCTGTGCATTGCTCTCTGAGGCTATCTTTAATATACATAATTACCCCTCCCCCTCTTCTATTTGCACTACGATCAGCATTATAAAGTTTAGATCCTGTAATTATGTACTCAGCTTTAAGGTGTTTGCTTTCTAAATTAATCCAACTTTCACTAATGCATATTATATCCGGTCTCTCACTACATACTATGGCTCTCAGTTCTTATATCTTGTTACCTAAACTACTGCATACGTACATACATACATTCATACATACATACATACATACATACATACATACATACATCTATACATGCATACATTCATACATATATACACACATCCACGCATGCATGCATGCATTCATACATACATTACATTTATACATACATACATACATACATACATACATACATACATACATACATACATACATATATGCATACGTACATACATACATTCATACATACATGCATACATACATATATACATGCATACATTCATACATATATACACACATCCATGCATGCATGCATGCATTCATACATACATTACATACATACATACATACTTACATACATACATACATACATGCATACATGCACACATAAAGACATATATATATATATATATATATATATATATATATATATATATATATATATATATATATATATATATATATATATATATATATATACATACAGACATACACAGAGGAATAATGAGAAAAATGAGTGAGAGAAATTTGAGAGATAGAGAGAGAAAGAAAAAGAGAGTGAGATCGATAGAGAGAGAGAGAGAGAGAGAGAGAGAGAGAGAGAGAGAGAGAGAGAGAGAGAGAGAGAGAGAGAGAGAGAGAGAGAGAGAGAGTCAAAACTAAACTGAATCTAGTGCTATTTAGCTTTAAACATCAGAAAAATCATCTTCTATAAGTACATCTTATTTCAGATATTTCTAGTTAATCAGGAAAAAGTGAAAGTAAGCTATTTTAATATTTTCTCTTGAGTCATTTATCAAATGACTCAAGTCATTTGATATCAAACTAAATTCTACGTAATGTAATTTTTATAAAGTGGTCGAAGTCATGGAAATTTTGAACATTAATTAAGCTTTCCCAGCACATTATAAGCATGATAGAGGTCAGAGAACACTATGTAATAATGAATAAATCAGCCTTCCTTACTATACCACCTTGTCAGGTGATGCACACCTCAAAAAAATCTTGTAAGAATATAGATTTCACCCAAAGCAATTTTGTACAGCTTACTGATACCTCAGAAAACCGTTCCTTCCCTACTGGGCATCTTTAATATGACAGATACTCAGGAGGACTAAGTAAAAATAAAAGATACTGTAACACAGAAATCACCTCTCACAGACGTTAGAGTCCCTATAAATTCCTCATTGAGATGAATAAACATTCCTTCTAAGTCGGAATACCGAGTAATAATGAAATACACCGGAGAAAATACCCTCTAATGATGATTGCATATTCCCCCCCCAAAAAAAAAACTTATAAAGAATAACAAACTCTCCTTATCCTGGAAATGATATGTTAATTATAAATACCGCAAAAAATAGTCCTCTTTGTAATGGGAGTGGCATTAACAAGAAGCCAAATCACCCAATCACACATCTTATCTCCATGGGGACTTAGGGATAAAAGGTCACAATGATTCCCTTTAGTCTGTGCCGTTTGCAGTGGAAGACACAGCACGGAAAAGTGTGTCCAAGCGCAC
>JAXCGZ010017643.1:35000-48930 GCA_037179515.1 Halocaridina rubra | reverse complement strand
AAAAGAAAAGAAAAGAGAAAAACTTCTAATTTACCTTCACACAGAATTTTTATATCTCCATATAAGTGCTATTTCGTGACTCAGTTTGCCTCCTTTCTGGTAACACACATCTTAACTTAAAAACTTGACCATGGTAATTTAAGTATAAAAAGAAAAAGAAAAACAAAAGTCAAACCTGAAGGAAAATTCGAATTTGTGTTCGAGGTGGCACCCACCTGTTTCTGTTATATATTCTTCCTAACTGATAAACTGACTTGCTAACCAAGATATGTTATCACGGGATTTAGACTTTACATTTAACTCAATATATATACAAAATAACAAAATAGCAAACGAGAAAGCTAAAAGAAAAGCAAAAAAAATGAAGAAAATAGGACTGCTGTACTACTTGGCAACTTAACTCAGTACTGTTGACAGGTGGGTATTTGGTAATTTTTTTTTTCTTTTATTATTCAATTTTTTCGTGTATCAAACTAACTAACTAGTTAATATAAATGGGAAGGATACTGTTTTTAACAATATATAGAACCACAGGATCAGGTAAAACGGCTTAAGAGCTTTCCCCAGTTTACACAAAAAATTAGGTAATGTGGTGTGAGGCTCTACGTCTGGCAACTCTTCTAGATTTCCCTCAAGGCAGAATCTGGACGGCAGCTTCTCTCTCTTCCTCACGAAAAAGTTCTCAAATTTTTTCCTTTAATATGAACAGTCTCGTCTTACAACAAATATTAGTTTTTGTACTCACAATACTCTGCAGGAGGATTTCAGATTTTTGGAAATTATGGTAAAGTTTTCCACTAAGCACTTTAGTCACTGGAAACAGTTTAAATTTTAAGAGGAGCGATTCCGTGTGTCACTGAACGCGCGGTGTGTGTGTGTGTGTGTGTGTGTGTGTGTGTGTGTGTGTGTGTGTGTGTGTGTGTGTGTGTGTGTGTGTGTGTGTGTGATTACCTAATTGTGTTGACGGGAAAGAGCCCAAAGCTCGTATCTTCCCGTCTCCTCATCGGTTCCATTTTGTACTTAGCGATACTTATCATACCTGTCCTTAAAACTATGGATTGAGATAGCATTAACTATCTCCTCGCTTAGCCAATTCCAATTATCAACTACTCTTACACTGAAAAAAGTATTTCCTTACATCCTGGAAAGAAGTTTTCTTACGAAGCTTCAAACTATGACCTCTAGTTCTAGAGCCTGCCATATCAAAATATCAATCCCTATCCACTCTATCATAACCATGAAGGAATTTAAAGACTGTCACCATATCCCCCATCAATCCTCTAGCTTCGAGTGATGGTAAGTCTAATTCCTTCAGCCTCTCATCATAACTGAGATTGCGTATTTCTGGCACCAGTTTCGTGGCATGTCTTTGAACTTTTTCAAGCTTAGCTGTGTGTTTTTTCAAGTGTGGATTCCAAAATGGGGCTGCATATTAGAGTTTTGGCCTCACATAGGTTACATAAATATTTCTGAACATTTCCTTGTCCATGTGCCTGAAGGCTACCTGTACATTTGATAAAAAGGCATATGCTGCCCTAACTATGACATATATATGTATTTCTGGATACAAATTTGCCAGTATGTTTACTCCTAGATCTCTATCATTTTCTGTCTCTTGAAGTTGTACTCCAGCCAGCGAGTAGTCATGCTTGGGCCTTCTTGCACTTGTACCCATTCTCATTACCTTACATTTTGAAGTATTGAATTTCATTAGCCACTTTTCTGACCACTCATGCAGACTATTTAGATCTTCCTGAAGTTCTCTACCATTGTTCTCGTTTCCTACTTTCTTCACAATCTTAGCATCATCTGCAAACATATTCATGAATGAATTTACAGACTATGGTAGGTCATTTACATATACAACGAGCAAAAGTGGCCCTAAAACTGAACCCTGTGGAACCCAACTACTAACTCTTCTCCATTCAGACACTGAGTGTCTTACTCTATCCCTCTGTTCCCTTCCTTCTAAGTAAGTTTTTATCCATTCCAAGACATTTCCACCGTTTCTAGCCATTGCTTGCAGCTTCCTAATAATTATCTCATGTGGATCAGTGTCAAACGCTTTCTGGAAGTCTAGGAATATGCAATCTGCCCAGCCCTCTCTTTCCTGTAAGACTCGGCTTACCTCATCTTAAAATTCTAATAAATTTGTTACTGTTGATCTACCTTCTCTGAAGCCATGTTGCCTCACTGACAAAAAGTTGAAGGATTCCAAGTGAAGAGAGATATGTTCCCTTAGTAGTTTCTCCATAACTTTGCAAACTATGCTGGTCATGGAAACTGATCTATAGTTCAGAGCCATATCCCTCCTTCCCTTTTTGAAGATAGGTATCACATTTGCTTGTTTCCAGCATCTTGGATTCTCCCCTGACTCCAGTGACTTTTTAAAAATGATACTTAGTGCCACTGATATTGAGTTTGTGCATTTTTTAAGTACATGAGGGGATATATCATCAGGACCTGTAGCTTTATGAACATCTAACTCCATCAGCGCTTTGCATACCTCTGTGGCTGTAAGGTTGATGTTCTCTAATACCGGCCCTTGAGCTTCTATCTCTGCAATCTAAGGAGGTGGGGTATTTTCTACTGTAAATACTGACTGAAACTCCTTGTTCAATTCTTTGCAGATCTCTTCATCCGTCTCAGTGATGCTTCCATCCGCTCTCTTGAGCCTTAAAATCTGTTCCTTTTCCTTCAGTTTTCCTCTGATAAAGCTGTGGAAAAGCTTGGGATTTTCTTTAGCCTTCCTGGTGATAGCCCTCTCATAGTCTCTCTCTGCCTCTCTTCTTTTACTTAGGTAATCATGTCTTGCTCTTTTGTAGGTTTGCCAGGCATTCATGTTTTTTCTCCTCCTATACCTTTTCCAGCATTTGTCTCTCCACTCCTTAGCTCTTTTACACTCATTATCGAACCATTTCTCTCTGGCATGAATTACACCTACTGACAGGTATGCAGCAATCTACTATCTTCCCATATTTCTCACAAAAGATGTCATATATTTCTTGTACAGATTTGTTGTAAAATAAGGTTCTCCAGTCAATAACTGCAAAAAGCTCATTCGTTTTGATGTAATCTCCTTTCGGATAGTTCCTCCTCATGTCCTCAGTGCCTCTACTCTCAGGCAGAATATCTTCAATGACATACTCCATCAACAACACACAGTGGTCACTCTTTCCAATTGGTGGTTCATACTCAATTTATTAAATATCCAACACATTATCTGTGAATACTAGATCAAGTAGTGATGGCTCATCCCCACCCCTGGCCCTCGTTGGTTCCATTACATGTTGGTGTAGGAAATTCCCTTGTAAGCAATCTAGGAATCTTACCCCAAATGAGTCCTCACCACTGTGTGGGTCAAACTTTTTCCAATCTATCTCTTTATGATTAAAATCTCCCATGATCAAAATCCTACATTTTCTCTCCAATGCCATGTTAACAACTGCGTTTATGACTTCATAATTCTCTCTGATACAGTATTTATGCGAGCAACAAGAAATTCCTTGAACTCACTTTCTATAGCCAAGTTTCTTTCTTCAACTTGAATCCTTTCACTTATGAGCAGTGCTATCCCTCCACCAGTCCTCTCGGATCTTTCAACCCTTAATAATCTGAAGCCCTTAGGAAAAACTGTGACACTGTTTATGTCCTCACTCAAGTTAGTCTCTGTAATTGCTACTATATCTGCCTTACTGTTGTGAATCCTATCTTTTAATTATACTGCCTTACCAGCTAATCCATTAGCATTTGTGTATAACAGTGTTAATAAGGCCCCATCCCCTGATCTTCTGTCATTATCTTCTTTATCTCCCCTTTTTCTGGAAGAACTCTGAAATGAACATTTTTCTGCTCTTCTTTATTTCTATCCTCATTTAACCTTCTTGCCTCTTGCAACAAGTTTTTTATCTTTCCCATTTCTTCCTGTGTTCTGTATCGTCTAATGAACACTTCTTTGAATTCTTGAAGGTCTCTTAGACTTTTTTTTCTCATCAGTATTTCTCTACATGCTTCCCCTCTCTCAAAGGGTACTTTTGTTGGTTTCTTTTTTCCTTCCCTCTTATATTTGCCTAGTTGGTGAATGTTTACAATATCCTCAGGACCACAAACAACTCCAAGCTTTCTTATCAGGTCTACAACCCTAGCTTTATTTTCTTCAAGTGTCCCCTGCCATGTTGGCTCCTGGGATTCGCTTATGCCTGAGATTACCAATGTCTTCTCTTTATCAAGTGCCTGTTTGATGAGTGGATTTGCCCTTTCCATCACAACGTCTTTCATTTTTTCGATTACTGTCTCTTTATAGTCAACTGTTAGTATGTTTTCCAATGCCACCACCTTTACAGCCTCTTTTACTACCATATTCCCCTTTAGTACATTAGCAAGGGAAGTTTTCATGGCATCATGTTTCATATTCAGCTCCTGGAACTCTTTTCTAAACTGTTCAATGTTTTCCTTAATTTCCACATTCCAAGCTGCAATCTCGCCTCTCTCAGAAGAGAGCAGTGAACTAACATCTAATTCATTTAGGTTGTCATTCAGCTGTTTGTTGTTATCTTCTTGTTTAAAAATTCTGGTTTCTAGTTCACTCTTTTCCCCTTCCAGCTTCTTTATTCGTTTTTCTAGTTCTTTTCTCTCCTGCCCTTGTGCTTTATTTGCTTCCTCCAAAAATCTTATTTCCTCTCTGAGTGTTTCATTCTCTTTCATTTCTCTATCCATATTCCGAATTTTATCATCAAGGGTTATAACCATTGCCTCTAAATCCTTGATTTTCTGTTTTAATCTCATAATAGCTACCCTCATCCTGAACCATGGGTGGGAGAGGTTTGGGACAGAGATGGCCTCATTTTGATGTTTTCCCTTTCACAGAATATAGAGAGAAAAAGAGAAAGAGAAAGAAAAGAGAGAAAAACTTTTATTTAAGCTTCACACAGAATTTTCATATCTTCATATAAGTGCTATTTAGTGACTGAGTGTATCTCTTTTTTGGTAACACATATCCTCACTTAAAAATTTGACTTTGGTAATTTGAGGGAAAAAAATAAATTCGAATTTGTATTTGAGGAGACACCCACCTGTTTCTGCTATATATTCTTCTTAACTGATAAACTCACTTGCTAACCAAGGTATGTCATCACAGATCAGACTTTACATTTAACTCAATATATATACAAAATAAAAAAAAATAATAAAAGAGAAAGCTAAAAAAAAAAAAAGCCAAAAATGAAGAAAAATAAGACAGCTGTGCTACTTGGCAACTTAATTCAGTGATCTTGACAGGTGTAGTATTGGCATGTATTTTATTACTCAATTATTTCGTGTATCAAACTAAGTATCAAATTAAAATAAACGGAAGGATACTGATTTTAATAATATATGGAACCACAGGATCAGGTGTGTTTGTGTGTGTGTGATTACCTAATTGTGTGATTACCTAATTGTGTTTACGGGAAAGAGCCCAAAGCTCGCATCTTCCCGTCTCCTGATCGGTTCCATTTTTAGACTTAGTGATACTTATCATACCTGTCCTTAAAACTATGGATTGAGGTAGCATTAACTACCTCCTCGCTTAGCGAATTCCAATTATCAACTACTCTTACACTGAAAAAGTATTTCCTTACATCCTGCAAACAAGTTTTCTTACGAAGCTTCAAACTATGACCTCTAGTTCTAGAGCCAGCCATATCGAAATATCGATCCCTATCCACTCTATCATAACCATGAAGGAATTTAAAGACTGTCACCATATCCCCCCTTACTCTTCTAGCTTCGAGTGATGGCAAGTCTAATTCCCTCAGCCTCTCATCATAACCGAGATAGCGTATTTCTGGCACCAGTTTCGTGGCATGTCTTTGAACTTTTTCAAGCTTAGCTATGTGCTTTTTCAAGTGCGGATTCCAAAAGGGGGCTGCATATTCGAGTTTTGGCCTCACATAGGTTACATAAATATTTCTGAACATTTCCTTGTCCATGTGCCTGAAGGCTACCCTTACATTTGATAAGAATGCATATGCTGCCCTTACTACGCCATTTATATGTATTTCTGGAGACAAATCTGCCAGTATGTTTACTCCTAGATCTCTCTCATTTTCTGTCTCTTGAAGTTGTACTCCAGCCACCGAGTAGTCAAGCTTGGGCCTTCTTGCACTTGTACCCATTCTCATTACCTTACATTTTGAGGTATTGAATTTCATTAGCCACTTTTCTGACCACTCATGCAGATTATTTAGATCCTCCTGAAGTTCTCTACCATTGTTCTCGTTTTTTACTTTCTTCACAATCTTTGCATCATCTGCAAACATATTCATGAATGAATTTACAGACTCTGGTAGGTCATTTACATATACAAGGAACAAAAGTGGCCCTAAAACTGAACCCTGTGGGACTCCACTACTAACTCTTCTCCATTCAGACACTGAGTGTCTTACTCTAACCCTCTGTTCCCTTCCTTCTAAGTAAGTTTTTATCCATTCCAAGACATTTCCACCTATTCTAGCCATTGATTGCAGCTTCTTAATAAGTCTCCCATGTGGAACAGTGTCAAACGCTTTCTGGAAGTCTAGGAATATGCAATCTGCCCAGCCCTCTCTTTCCTGTAAGATTTGGCTTACCTCATCATAAAATTCTAATAAGTTTGTTACTGTTGATCTTCCTTCTCTGAAGCCATGTTGCCTCACTGACAAAAAGTTGAAGGATTCCAAGTGAAGAGAGATATGTTTCCTTAGTAGTTTCTCCATAACTTTGCAAACTATGCTGGTCAAGGAAACTGGTCTATAGTTCAGAGCCGTATCCCTCCTTCCCTTTTTGAAGATAGGTATCACATTTGCTTGTTTCCAGCATCTTGGAATCTCCCCCGACTCCAATGACTCCTTAAATATGATACTTAGTGCCACTGATATTGTGTTTGCGCATTTTTTAAGCACATGTGTGTTTGTGTGTGTGTGTCTATATTGCACTATGATTCCTATCAAAATACTCTATGCTTCTATAATGATTGCATCATGTTTACATGCTATTTCATCAAATTTCCTGATAGAGTTGTACCATGCCTCCTAAGAATCATGGTGCAACACTATCATGAAATATGATGAAATATCTTTTAAACATGATGCAATCACGATTCTGACTCCATGTTTCCATCATCCTTGTCATATTCAGTCTCTAATCCCTCCAAGTTACGAAAACATGGATACCGATTCCTATTGGGAACCAAAAGCAAGCCCTTCCATTCTGTTACTTTGCAAGATACCCTAGATTTTATTGAAACAACTAACAGAGATGCATCAGCAACTGCAACTCTTCTTCCACCGGAAAGTGGTGATCAGGATATTCCAAGTGTTGAAGAAATATGGGACAATCAAGATGATCAATTATTTAAACCAGCAGGAGGAATGGGAGTTACAATGGACTATTTGATTCCGATGATGAAGGTGTGGTGGTGATGAGCGTCTTCAAGGTGGAACTAAGCGTAGTGATTCAAGATGGAAGAAAAATTGGTAATTTGGGAAAGCAATTATTGCTGAAGAGATGCCAAGGACTGTCAGTGAATAGCTTCCTGAATTACTTATGAAATCTTGCTATGAAGTTTGGAACTTATATTTCACAGACAACACATCTGACTACATGTTAGAGCAAACTAAATTGCATGCTAGCAGGAATAGGAGTAATACTACATTTGATGTTTCCATTGCTGAGCTCAAACATTTCTTTGGAAGTCTTTTTTTTTTATCTAGATATCACTTTGTAACATCAGAAAGAGATTATTGGAGTAATCAACCAGATCTGAAAGTTCCATTCGTTTCAGAATCAATAAGTCGAGATAGATATTTGAAAGTAAAGCTATATTTTCATATTTCTGACAATCAAAATTTTGAGAAAGGAAACAAAGTCGCTAAAGATTCATACCTATATCAGTCAATGAATGAAAATCTATGCCAGTGGGGAATATTTCACAAAAAATTAAGTATTGATGAATCCATGGTACCCTATTTTGGCAAGCACTGTGCCAAGATGTGCATAAAAAACAAACCCATTCGTTTTGGTTACAAGATTTGGACAATATGTGAGATGATGGATATTCATACAAGCTGACTATCTACACAGGAAAAACTTCTGTTCGACGTCCCGAAGAACCTTTGGAACAAAGTATTGTCATGGATTTACTGAATGTGGTGGTGAAAAAATCTGTGCCATAGTATCATGAGATACATTTAGACAATTTCTTCACAAGTGCCAAATTGCCTACAGGGAAAGGCTTTATTGCAATTGGTACTGTTCGAGAAAACAGAACTAATGGGGATTGTAAGTCAATGGTCACATATAAAGAAATAAAGAAAAGAGAGAGAGGCATATACAATTATTATTGCAATGGTGAAGTCTTTGTCTGCAAATGGCATGACAACAGTATTATGAACATTGCAAGCAACCATTTTACACACGCGAGCCTGTTCAGAAAGTGAGGCGTCATGTCAAAGAGAATGGTTAAGTTGAAGTAACACAGCCCAATATGATCTGTTTATACAACAAAGGAATGGGAGGTTCAGATCTGATGGACCACCTTTTAGAATATTACAGACCAATGATTGGAGGAAACAAATGGTGGTGGCCACTAATGATAAATCTGGTGAATATCGCAATTGTAGCCGCTTGGAAATTTTTATTGTGCTCTACACCCAGAAGAGGCAATAAAGATGACACTCCTTGAGTTCAGACGAGAAATTGCATTGGTTCTTGTGAGATCTAAAAGTATACGACAATCACAAGGAGGAAAACATGCAGACTTGCTTGGGGGTATACGATATGATGGTAAAAATCATGAACCAACTTCTTGTAGTCAAGATAGGTGTGTTGTATGCCAAATAAATACAAGATCAATGTGTGAGAAATGTAATCTGCGGCTTCATTGCAGCAAGGAAGCAAAGTGCTTCATTACTTACCACTAAAAATAATTTACTTTTAGATAATTTTTTTTTTCAGTTTTGGATTGCATAGTAGTTTGATATGATTTGTATTCCATATATCTGTATAAAAGAAATTTTATTATGGGTTAATCTTTGTGCTAACACAGGGAACATAAGTAATGACAAAATAATTATTTACTTTCCCATAGTTTTTTTTTTATTGCTTGTAGTATAAAGTGAGCTAAATTCCATATACAGTATATGCAAAAATAAGCTTTTATTATTACTTTCAAGTTCATACAGGAAACAAGAGAAATCAGGTGCTTTTTATTTATCCAAAATTATTGCAAAAACTCATACCTCATCCTAATAATATTCCCATAGGGGCACCTATTCTTATTTCATATAATTTTAACCAAACTTTTATATAGCTGTAAGTGACGCTTCTTTAGGTCATAAATGATCAAGTTCTAGAGTATAAGAAAAAAATTCCAATAATTTCTTAGTTCAAGCAAACAAATTGTCGAATTATATATTTCTCGGTAAGATTCTTAAAAGGGTTATTTGTGTTTTCATTCGAGTTGCAAAGCGTTGTTGTTGGTATGTGTTATGATATTGGAAGGAAGGGGGGTTCGTTCATGAAGGAAATATTCATGAGTGAGCAGTGACAGAAATAGAAGAAGCGTCTACATTAACTTCAATCGCTCTGTTAGAAACTTGCATTGAAGGGATCGTACATACGCAGACGATCCCTCACTCGCGAACGATCGAGCAACAAACATTCGCAGATGCGAACAAAAACCTACCCGTATTCTACCAACTCATTAATGTACATATTACTGCACTGTATTGTATAATTACATTATTATTACTGTATTAATTTCAGGAATAGTATATACTTTCTTTTTTTTAGTAGTTAAGTGTCTTTAGCCTAAGTATTTGATAACTTTCATTTTTTATAAATATAAATGCTGTGCATTATAAATATTTATATAAAAGTGATTGCGAATAATGTTCATAGTTTAGTTGTTGCTGTTTGCCTTTTTATGTGCCACTATTAATCACCATTAAGGGCAAGAAACAAACAGGTTGGCGCTGGTGAATTAAGATTGGATACATTTCTTAACTCCTCGCAGTGCTCAAAATCGTGGGGTGTTGGCTCCAAAGTCTAGCGTTCTTACCACTACCCTAATGCAGTCCCCCTTCTTTGTTACTACAAAATATGGCCAACTGCTTAAAAAGTAGTGAAATATTCATGCTTCTTTATTAGAATTATTACCGTGCTTGATACATCGCAATAGGCAGAATATGGAATTGCAGTATAGCAGAATATTTTAGGGAAAATCCTGAATATGATAAATAATACTAAGAAAATGCATCTCACAATTAGCTACAAGTTATATAACAAAAACCTGTGAAATAACATTTTAAAAAAAAACATGAAGTACACATAATAAACCACATAAACACATTTCCATGAGAGTGTACAAATTGTGTATATACCCATTGATGATTAAATCGAAAAAAAAGCGAAACTCCAGTCGAAGAAGAATCCTTAAATTTGTAGCATGTTATATCATAAAAGGACTTAGTGCCATTTATAATAAACCACTTGAAAACATAAGTGTATTATGGCCCTTACATATAAAATACATATTCTTTTCTCATAAAAACTAGGTGTGTAAACAACTGTTGTGATTTCAACTCACAGAAACATATTAGTGTAAGTAATATTTCCTCCGTGATCCTGTGGAAGAAAACACAAGACATAATAATACTAATAATACAGCCTTTCAAAATCCTTTATTATTTCAGATGGGTTATTCATTTTCCATCACAGTTAGAGATTTTATAATAACATAATTTGTATCCTCTTCCTAAAACATACATGCATATATATATATATATATATATATATATATATATATATATATATATATATATATATATATATATATATATATATATATATATATATATATATATATATATATATATATATATATATATATATATATATATATATATATATATATATATATATATATATATATATATATATATATATATATATATATATATATATATATATATATATATATATATATATATATATATATAACATTCATTTAGCCATTTTTTCTTTTTAAAAACACATACTCCTGAGGTAAATATTCACTGTAAGAATGCAAGATATTCATGCTGTGTATCACTCACAAATATGAGTTTCATTATATCTAAATACTTTTCCTAATTAAATAAGAATATTCAGTCCTTATGAATATATATATATATATATATATATATATATATATATATATATATATATATATATATATATATATATATATATATATATATATATATATATATATATATATATATATATATATATATATATACATATATATATATATATATATATATATATATATATATATATATATATATATATATATATATATATATATATATATATATATATATATATATATATATATATATATATATATATATATATATATATATATATATATATATATATATATATATATATATATTTATATATATATATATATATATATATATATATATATATATATATATATATATATTTATATATATATATATATATATATATATATATATATATATATATATATATATATATATATATATATATGGTTTTGATCTTCTTTTCACACTATCCACAGCATATATAATTTCACATAAGAATGGGACTTTCTCTGCTTTAAAAAGTTTAAGTCATATGAGAAATAATGGCTAAAATATCCTAATGACCATAAAGTAACAAAAATAAGCTAACATTTACATTAAATGTTAAGATACCCACCATAATAATTTAAGGATATATATACATATGATAATCGTTGCATCCACTTGCAATTATTTGCATATTCTATAAGAAAAAAGTGCATTTTGGCCTTGCATAAAATTATAAACAAGTAGCTTCATATGGGAGGACTTTAAAGCTTAAACGTAAGACATAAAAAAGTAATCCCTATATTAAGGAAAGTCATTTTGGTTATTGTCAAGCATTCTGTTTTCCAGAAATTAAAAAATAATGTGTTTTTTTTTTCAAAGTTATTTGCTTTTTTATTTCATGTACTCTGGTCTTTTCCTGTTCTCTATATTCACGATGGACATTACATTGTTTTGTGTCCGGTCATCCTATCCTTGCAAAACAATTAGTTTCTCATTCAGAACTAGAAGACTCTGTCAATATGTCTAACTTTCTTTCACGAGGTTGTCGAGTGATTGCTAAAGAACTAGAAGACAGAGTAGTAACTGATGGTGTACTTTCTCTTTGTAGGCTAAATTTACGTGTGGTTGAACTTTTTGGGAAGGACCTAGTCTTTGGATTTGCATCTTTAGATTTCAGTTGCCTGCAAAGTTTTTCATGTTTTGTAAGATCCCGTGACAACTTAAAAGTCTTTCGGCAAGTCTTGCAAGAAAAGAGCGATTTGTAATGCTCCTTACTCATATGTTTGTTTAAATGGGATGCTGACATAAATAAGCCCAAACACAATGGGCAATGAACCATTCCTTTAATTATTTCAGTGCATTCTTGGGTAATTAACTTGTCTTTTCCTTTTGGTTTTTGGCGGATCTGTTTCTTTGCTAAGTTCCATCTTCGGGAGCTCTTCCCAGTGATGTCATCCTGAGTATTTATAGAGCGACTTATGCCACCTTCTTTAGTCGAGTTACAGTCTGCGCCTTTAGTTTCACGTTGGTCTTTTACAATCACAAGCTTTTGTGAGCTCCTTTTTGTTTTTGTTTTGTGATCCATGTCCCCCACCTTTTTGTTTGAACCCTTGTCAGATGATATGCTTTTGACTTTGACATTTTTGAGTTTTCCAAAATGACTTGCTTTACCAAATAATTTTGAGCCAGATTTACTAGGTGATGTCTCAAAACAATGGACGTCTTGCTGAGAACACTTGTTCTTTTTCATACTTTTCACTTTTATATGTGTTTCTTCATTGGATTTTAATTTTTGCAAGTCTTTAAGTCGGTGATCTTCAATGTTAATAGCTTGAGAGTTTGGGAGATCCTTACGTCTTTGTTCTCTAAGGTGTTGACTTCTTTCAGGAAAATTTATATCTTTTGGTTTCCAAACAGACTTTTTGTAATATAGTGCTCTAGGGAGAGAATCAGATGTATCTGCGCCTTGATAACTGCGTTCGAGTGGTGCAAAAATAACAGATGCCATGGGACGCGCTCTCATAATTTCTGAAAAGGATTTGTCCAGATTCGCAGGTTCATCCAAAGGCATAAGATACAATGAATGGGTAACAAGAGAGTTCATGAACATAAAATCTTTGGTTAAAGGCGGAGGTGGAGAGGAAAGTTTGGGGGGAGAAGATGGATAAGAAGAGGAAGATGAGGAGAAGGAAGTATACAACCAACTGTTTGTAGATGAAAATGACGTATCATGCGGTAGGGAATTGGTGCTGGTAATAGGATCACTTCCAAAAGCGCATTCCCCTTGATATGCTCTTTTATTGTCATCAAATGGCATATCCTCTGCATTGGCTGTAGAGATACCCAATGAAGGACAACCTCTTTTCAGGACCTCTCCTGTCTTGTGCGGTTCCGCCATGACCGTATTTCTTTTGGACAACCTGTATTTGAAGTTCACAAGGAAATCAGACTTTTGAATTACTCTCTCTCTCTCTCTCTCTCTCTCTTCTCTCTCTCTTTCTCTCTCTCTTTCTCTCTCTCTTTATATATATATATATATACATATATATATATATATATATATATATATATATATATATATATATATATATATATATATATATATATATATATATATATATATATATATATATATATATATATATATATATATATATATATATATATATATATATATATATATATATATATATATATATATATATATATATATATATATATATATATATATATATATATATATATATATATATATATATATATGTATATATATATATATATATATATATATATATATTTATATATGT
>JAXCGZ010017643.1:22500-30000 GCA_037179515.1 Halocaridina rubra | reverse complement strand
TGTAATCTCTCTCTCATTTTCATCTCCCATTACTGGCACTTGTCCACCCCCCACTGCCACTATAGCTGCCTCTCTATATTTCTCAACATTCAGCAAGCACTCAAAATATTCTGCCCATCTATTCCTTGCATCGTTCACTCTTAACATCTGTCCATTCACATCTTTCACAGTCTCTTCCATCCTCGATCCACCCTTCCTTACTCTCTTCACTTCTTTCCAAAACTTCTTTTTATTCTCCTCATATGACCTTCTAAAATCCTGTCACCACCTAACATTTGTCAACTTCTTCTCTTCCTCTACCTTCTGCTTGAATTCCACATCTTTCTCCCTATATTTTTCATACTTCTCCCTACTTTTACACTGCAGCTATTCCTCAAAAGCCCTATTTTTCTCTTCCACCTTCATTTTCACGCCTTCATTCCACCACTCGCTGCCCCTCCTCATGCCACCTCCAACAAGCGTCTTTCCACACACATCACTTGCATGTCCCACAAAACATTCTTTCATCAACCCCCATTCCTCCTCTAACTCCCCAACTTCTCTTTCTTTCTCCCTGTCATATGCCACTCTCAACCTGTCCTGATATTCCTGTCTCTTCTCTGGTTTTTCAACTCTTCAACCTTCACTATTTCCCTTCTACATCCCCCCAATCTATTTCCCCACTCTTTTGCTACAACCATTTTTGCTTCAATCAAAGAATGATCAGACATCCCAGCAGCCACACCCCTAAATTCATACACATCTTTTACTCTACCAATCATGCTCTTTGCTACCAACATATATATATATATATATATATATATATATATATATATATATATATATATATATATATATATATATATATATATATATATATATATATATATATATATGTGATTACCTAATTGTGATTACCTAATTGTGTTTACGGGAAAGAGCCCAAAGCTCGTATCTTCCCCTCTCCTGATCGGTTCCATTTTAGACTTAGTGATACTTATCGTACCTGTCCTTAAAACTATGGATTGAGATAGCATTAACTACCTCCTCGCTTAGCGAATTCCAATTATCTGTGTGATTACCTAATTGTGATTACATAATTGTGTTTACGGGAAAGAGCCCAAAGCTCGTATCTTCCCGTCTCCTGATCGGTTCCATTTTATACTTATTGATACTTATCGTACCTGTCCTTAAAACTATGGATTGAGATAGCATTAACTACCTCCTCGCTTAGCGAATTCCAATTATCAACTACTCTTACACTGAAAAAGTATTTCCTTACATCCTGCAAACAAGTTTTCTTACGAAGCTTCAAACTATGACCTCTAGTTCTAGAGCCAGCCATATCGAAATATCGATCCCTATCCACTCTATCATAACCATGAAGGAATTTAAAGACTGTCACCATATCCCCCCTTACTCTTCTAGCTTCGAGTGATGGCAAGTCTAGTTCCCTCAGCCTCTCATCATAACCGAGATTGCGTATTTCTGGCACCAGTTTCGTGGCATGTCTTTGAACTTTTTCAAGCTTAGCTATGTGCTTTTTCAAGTGCGGATTCCAAAAGGGGGCTGCATATTCGAGTTTTGGCCTCACATAGGTTACATAAATATTTCTGAACATTTCCTTGTCCATGTGCCTGAAGGCTACCCTTACATTTGATAAGAATGCATATGCTGCCCTTACTACGCCATTTATATGTATTTCTGGAGACAAATCTGCCAGTATGTTTACTCCTAGATCTCTCTCATTTTCTGTCTCCTGAAGTTGTACTCCAGCCACCGAGTAGTCAAGCTTGGGCCTTCTTGCACTTGTACCCATTCTCATTACCTTACATTTTGAGGTATTGAATTTCATTAGCCACTTTTCTGACCACTCATGCAGATTATTTAGATCCTCCTGAAGTTCTCTACCATTGTTCTCGTTTTTTACTTTCTTCACAATCTTTGCATCATCTGCAAACATATTCATGAATGAATTTACAGACTCTGGTAGGTCATTTACATATACAAGGAACAAAAGTGGCCCTAAAACTGAACCCTGTGGAACTCCACTACTAACTCTTCTCCATTCAGACACTGAGTGTCTTACTCTAACCCTCTGTTCCCTTCCTTCTAAGTAAGTTTTTATCCATTCCAAGACATTTCCACCTATTCTAGCCATTGATTGCAGCTTCCTAATAAGTCTCCCATGTGGAACAGTGTCAAACGCTTTCTGGAAGTCTAGGAATATGCAATCTGCCCAGCCCTCTCTTTCCTGTAAGATTTGGCTTACCTCATCATAAAATTCTAATAAGTTTGTTACTGTTGATCTTCCTTCTCTGAAGCCATGTTGCCTCACTGACAAAAAGTTGAAGGATTCCAAGTGAAGAGAGATATGTTTCCTTAGTAGTTTCTCCATAACTTTGCAAACTATACTGGTCAAGGAAACTGGTCTATAGTTCAGAGCCGTATCCCTCCTTCCCTTTTTGAAGATAGGTATCACATTTGCTTGTTTCCAGCATCTTGGAATCTCCCCCGACTCCAGTGACTCCTTAAATATGATACTTAGTGCCACTGATATTGTGTTTGCGCATTTTTTAAGCACATGAGGGGATATGTCATCAGGACCTGTAGCTTTATGAACATCTAAATCCATCAGCGCTTTGCATACCTCTGTGGCTGTAAGGTTGATGTTCTCTAATACCGGCCCTTGAGCTTCTATCACTGCAATCTGAGGGGGTGGGGTATTTTCTACTGTAAATACTGACTGAAACTCCTTGTTCAATTCTTTGCAGATCTCTTCGTCCGTCTCAGTGATGCTTCCATCCGCTCTCTTTAGCCTTAAAACCTGTTCTTTTACCTTCAGTTTTCCTCTGATAAAGCCGTGGAAAAGCTTGGGATTTTCTTTAGCCTTCCTGGTGATGTCCCTCTCATAATCTCTCTCTGCCTCTCTCCTTTTACTTAGGTAGTCATTTCTTGCTCTTTTGTAGGTTTGCCAGGCATTTATGTTTTTTCTCCTCCTATACCTTTTCCAGCATTTGTCTCTCCACTCCTTAGCTCTTTTACACCCATTATCGAACCATTTCTCTCTGGCATGAATTACACCTACTTTGGTGACAGGTATGCAGCAATCCACTATCTTCCCATATTTCTCACAAAAGATGTCATACATTTCTTGTACAGATTTGTTGTAAAATAAGGTTCTCCAGTCAATAACTGCAAAAAGCTCATTCATTTTGATGTAATCTCCTTTCGGATAGTTCCTCCTCATGTCCTCCGTGCCTCTACTCTCAGGAAGAATGTCTTCAATGATATACTCCATCAACAACACACAGTGGTCACTCTTTCCAATTGGTGGTTCATACTCAATATTTTCAATATCCAACACATTATCTGTGAACACTAGATCAAGTAGTAATGGCTCATCCCCACCCCTGGCTCTTGTTGGTTCCATTACATGTTGGTGTAGGAAATTCCCTTGTACGCAATCTAGGAATCTTGCCCCAAATGAGTCCTCACCACTGTGTGGGTCAAGATTTATCCAATCTGTCTCTTTATGATTAAAGTCTCCCATAATCAAAATCCTACATTTTTTCTCCCGTGCCATGCTAACAACTGAGTTTATGACTTCAATAGTACCTATATGACTTTCCTCATAAATTTCAAGCCTATTTTGGTTCCTTGGTGGGTTGTATACAACAGTTATTATAATGCTCTCTGACCCAGTATTTATGCGAGCAACAAGAAATTCCTTGAACTCACATTCTATAGCCAAGTTTATTTCTTCAACTTGAATCCTCTCACTTATGAGCAGTGCTATCCCTCCACCAGTCCTCTCAGATCTTTCAACCCTTAGTATTCTGAAGCCCTTAGGAAAAACTGTGACACTGTTTATGTCCTCACTCAACTTAGTCTCTGTAATTGCTACTATATCTGCCTTACTGTTGTGAATCCTATCTTTTAATTCTACTGCCTTACCAGCTAATCCATCAGCATTTGTGTATAACAATCTTAATGAGGCCCCATTCCCTGATCTACTGTCATTATCTTCTTTATCTCCCCTTTGTCTGGAAGTATTCTGTAACGAAAATTTTTCTTCTCTTCTTCATTTCTTTCATCATTTAACCTTCTTGCCTCTTGCAACAAGTTTTTGATCTTTCCCATCTCTTCCTGTGTTCTGTATCGTCTAATGAACACTTCTTTGCATTCTTGAAGGTCTTTTAGACTTTTTTTTCTCAACAATATTTCCCTACATGTTTCCCCTCTATCAAAGGTTACTTTTGTTGGTCTCGGCTTCCCTTCCCTCGAATATTTACCTAGTTGGTGTATGTTTACAATATCCTCAGGACCACATACTACTCCAAGCTTTCTTATCAGGTCTACAATGCTAGCTTTATTTTCTTCAAGTCTCCCCTGCCATGTTGGCTCCTGGGATTCACTTATGCCTGAGATTATCACTGTCTTCTCCTTATCAAGTGCCTGTCTGATGAGTGGGTTTGCCCTTTCCATCACAACGTCTTTCATTTTTTCGATTACTGTCTCTTTATAGTCAACTGTTTGTATGTTTTCCAGTGCCACCACCTTTACAGCCTCTTTTACTGCCACATTCCCCTTTAGTGCATCAGCAAAGGACGTTTTCATGGCATCATTTTCCATATTCAGCTCCTGGAACTCTATTCTGAACTGTTCAATGTTTTCCTTAATCTGAACATTCCAAGCAGCAATCTCGTCTCTCTCAGAAGAGAGCAGTGAACTAACATCTGTTTCCTTTTGGTTGTCATTTAGCTGTTTGTTTTTATCTTCTTGTTTAGAAATTCTAGATTCTAGTTGACTCTTTTCCCCTTCCAGCTTCTTTATTCTTTTTTCTAGTTCCTTTCTCTCCTGCCCTTGTGCTTTATTTGCTTCCTCCAAAGATCTTATTTGTTCTCTGAGTGTTTCATTCTCTTTAATTTCTCCATCCATATTCTGAATTTTATCATCAAGGCTTATAACCATTTCCTCTAACTTCTTGATTCTCTGTTTAAGTCCACTGATGACTACCCCTTCTCCCGACCCATGGGTGGGAGAGGTTTGGGACAGAGATGGCTTCATTTTTATGTTCTCCCTCTCACAGAATATAGAAAGAAGACGAGAAAGAGGAAAAAAAAAGAAAAGAGAAAAACTTCTAATTTAGCTTCACACAGAATTTTTATATCTCCATATAAGTGCTATTTAGTGACTCAGTTTGTCTCCTTTCTGGTAACACACATCTTAACTTAAAAACTTGACCATGGTAATTTAAGTATAAAAAGAAAAAGAAAAACAAAAGTCAAACCTGAAGGAAAATTCGAATTTGTGTTTGAGGTGGCACCCACCTGTTTCTGTTATATATTCTTCCTAACTGATAAACTGACTTGCTAACCAAGATATGTTATCACGGGATTAGACTTTACATTTAACTCAATATATATACAAAATAACAAAATAGTAAAAGAGAAAGCTAAAAGAAAAGCAAAAAAAATGAAGAAAATAAGACTGCTGTACTACTTGGCATCTTACCTCAGTACTGTTGACAGGTGGGTATTTGGTAATTTTTTTTTCTTTTATTATTCAATTTTTTCGTGTATCAAACTAACTAACTAGTTAATATAAATGGGAAGGATACTGTGTGTGTGTGTGTGTGTGTGTGTGTGTGTGTGTGTGTGTGTGTGTGTGTGATTACCTAATTGTGATTACCTAATTGTGTTTACGGGAAAGAGCCCAAAGCTCGTATCTTCCCGTCTCCTGATCGGTTCCATTTTTAGACTTAGTGATACTTATCATACCTGTCCTTAAAACTATGGATTGAGGTAGCATTAACTACCTCCTCGCTTAGCGAATTCCAATTATCAACTACTCTTACACTGAAAAAGTATTTCCTTACATCCTGCAAAGAAGTTTTCTTCCGAAGCTTCAAACTATGACCTCTAGTTCTAGAGCCAGCCATATCGAAATATCGATCCCTATCCACTCTATCATAACCATGAAGGAATTTAAAGACTGTCACCATATCCCCCCTTACTCTTCTAGCTTCGAGTGATGGCAAGTCTAATTCCCTCAGCCTCTCATCATAACCGAGATTGCGTATTTCTGGCACCAGTTTCGTGGCATGTCTTTGAACTTTTTCAAGCTTAGCTATGTGCTTTTTCAAGTGCGGATTCCAAAAGGGGGCTGCATATTCGAGTTTTGGCCTCACATAGGTTACATAAATATTTCTGAACATTTCCTTGTCCATGTGCCTGAAGGCTACCCTTACATTTGATAAGAATGCATATGCTGCCCTTACTACGCCATTTATATGTATTTCTGGAGACAAATCTGCCAATATGTTTACTCCTAGATCTCTCTCATTTTCTGTCTCCTGAAGTTGTACTCCAGCCACCGAGTAGTCAAGCTTGGGCCTTCTTGCACTTGTACCCATTCTCATTACCTTACATTTTGAGGTATTGAATTTCATTAGCCACTTTTCTGACCACTCATGCAGATTATTTAGATCCTCCTGAAGTTCTCTACCATTGTTCTCGTTTTTTACTTTCTTCACAATCTTTGCATCATCTGCAAACATATTCATGAATGAATTTACAGACTCTGGTAGGTCATTTACATATACAAGGAACAAAAGTGGCCCTAAAACTGAACCCTGTGGAACCCAACTACTAACTCTTCTCCATTCAGACACTGAGTGTCTTACTCTAACCCTCTGTTCCCTTCCTTCTAAGTAAGTTTTTATCCATTCCAAGACATTTCCACCTATTCTAGCCATTGATTGCAGCTTCCTAATAAGTCTCCCATGTGGAACAGTGTCAAACGCTTTCTGGAAGTCTAGGAATATGCAATCTGCCCAGCCCTCTCTTTCCTGTAAGATTTGGCTTACCTCATCATAAAATTCTAATAAGTTTGTTACTGTTGATCTTCCTTCTCTGAAGCCATGTTGCCTCACTGACAAAAAGTTGAAGGATTCCAAGTGAAGAGAGATATGTTTCCTTAGTAGTTTCTCCATAACTTTGCAAACTATGCTGGTCAAGGAAACTGGTCTATAGTTCAGAGCCGTATCCCTCCTTCCCTTTTTGAAGATAGGTATCACATTTGCTTGTTTCCAGCATCTTGGAATCTCCCCCGACTCCAGTGACTCCTTAAACATGATACTTAGTGCCACTGATATTGTGTTTGCGCATTTTTTAAGCACATGAGGGGATATGTCATCAGGACCTGTAGCTTTATGAACATCTAAATCCATCAGCGCTTTGCATACCTCTGTGGCTGTAAGGTTGATGTTCTCTAATACCGGCCCTTGAGCTTCTATCACTGCAATCTGAGGGGGTGGGGTATTTTCTACTGTAAATACTGACTGAAACTCCTTGTTCAATTCTTTGCAGATCTCTTCGTCCGTCTCAGTGATGCTTCCATCCGCTCTCTTTAGCCTTAAAACCTGTTCTTTTACCTTCAGTTTTCCTCTGATAAAGCTGTGGAAAAGCTTGGGATTTTCTTTAGCCTTCCTGGTGATGTCCCTCTCATAATCTCTCT
>JAXCGZ010017643.1:15000-20000 GCA_037179515.1 Halocaridina rubra | reverse complement strand
TGATTACTAAGTCAAGGCGCTACCACTACACCACAGAAGGTTAAAAGGAACCCAACCTTATAGCTAATTACTGCTATACTTAGGAATGAACACATTCTAACTGAATGCCACTATGTTCATATTACAGATTCCCCAACCTCACTCGTGGTTTCATTTTAGCATTTAATTCAATTCCCAATCTCATTCGGGCCATGAAATACAAATAAGAATATTACATATGTGAAAACATGAATCATATTTTTACCCCGACCGGGACTCGAACCTAGGACTTATGGTTACTAAGTCAAGGCGCTACCACTACACCACAGAAGGTTAAAAGGAACCCAACCTTATAGCTAATATCTGCTATACTTAGGAATGAACGCATTCTAACTGAATGCCACTATGTTCATATTACAGATTCCCCAACCTCACTCGTGGTTTCATTTTAGCATTTAATTCAATTCCCAATCTCATTCGGGCCATGAAATACAAATAAGCACATTACATATGTGAAAACATGAATCATTTTTTTACCCCGACCGGGACTCGAACCTAGGACTTATGATTACTAAGTCAAGGCGCTACCACTACACCACAGAAGGTTAAAAGGAACCCAACCTTATAGCTAATATCTGCTATACTTAGGAATGAACGCATTCTAACTGAATGCCACTATGTTCATATTACAGATTCCCCAACCTCACTCGTGGTTTCATTTTAGCATTTAATTCAATTCCCAATCTCATTCGGGCCATGAAATACAAATAAGCACATTACATATGTGAAAACATGAATCATTTTTTTACCCCGACCGGGACTCGAACCTAGGACTTATGATTACTAAGTCAAGGCGCTACCACTACACCACAGAAGGTTAAAAGGAAAATGATTCATGTTTTCACATATGTAATGTGCTTATTTGTATTTCATGGCCCGAATGAGATTGGGAATTGAATTAAATTCTAAAATGAAACCACGAGTGAGGTTGGGGAATCTGTAATATGAACATAGCGGCATTCAGTTAGAATGCGTTCATTCCTAAGTATAGCAGATATTAGCTATAAGGTTGGGTTCCTTTTAACCTTCTGTGGTGTAGTGGTAGCGCCTTGACTTAGTAATCATAAGTCCTAGGTTCGAGTCCCGGTCGGGGTAAAAAAATGATTCATGTTTTCACATATGTAATGTGCTTATTTGATAATTTCATGGCCCGAATGAGATTGGGAATTGAATTAAATGCTAAAATGAAACCACGAGTGAGGTTGGGGAATCTGTAATATGAACATAGTGGCATTCAGTTAGAATGCGTTCATTCCTAAGTATAGCAGATATTAGCTATAAGGTTGGGTTCCTTTTAACCTTCTGTGGTGTAGTGGTAGCGCCTTGACTTAGTAATCATAAGTCCTAGGTTCGAGTCCCGGTCGGGGTAAAAAAATGATTCATGTTTTCACATATGTAATGTGCTTATTTGATAATTTCATGGCCCGAATGAGATTGGGAATTGAATTAAATGCTAAAATGAAACCACGAGTGAGGTTGGGGAATCTGTAATATGAACATAGTGGCACTCAGTTAGAATGCGTTCATTCCTAAGTATAGCAGATATTAGCTATAAGGTTGGGTTCCTTTTAACCTTCTGTGGTGTAGTGGTAGCGCCTTGACTTAGTAATCATAAGTCCTAGGTTCGAGTCCCGGTCGGGGTAAAAAAATGATTCATGTTTTCACATATGTAATGTGCTTATTTGATAATTTCATGGCCCGAATGAGATTGGGAATTGAATTAAATGCTAAAATGAAACCACGAGTGAGGTTGGGGAATCTGTAATATGAACATAGTGGCATTCAGTTAGAATGCGTTCATTCCTAAGTATAGCAGATATTAGCTATAAGGTTGGGTTCCTTTTAACCTTCTGTGGTGTAGTGGTAGCGCCTTGACTTAGTAATCATAAGTCCTAGGTTCGAGTCCCGGTCGGGGTAAAAAAATGATTCATGTTTTCACATATGTAATGTGCTTATTTGATAATTTCATGGCCCGAATGAGATTGGGAATTGAATTAAATGCTAAAATGAAACCACGAGTGAGGTTGGGGAATCTGTAATATGAACATAGTGGCATTCAGTTAGAATGCGTTCATTCCTAAGTATAGCAGATATTAGCTATAAGGTTGGGTTCCTTTTAACCTTCTGTGGTGTAGTGGTAGCGCCTTGACTTAGTAATCATAAGTCCTAGGTTCGAGTCCCGGTCGGGGTAAAAAAATGATTCATGTTTTCACATATGTAATGTGCTTATTTGATAATTTCATGGCCCGAATGAGATTGGGAATTGAATTAAATGCTAAAATGAAACCACGAGTGAGGTTGGGGAATCTGTAATATGAACATAGTGGCATTCAGTTAGAATGCGTTCATTCCTAAGTATAGCAGATATTAGCTATAAGGTTGGGTTCCTTTTAACCTTCTGTGGTGTAGTGGTAGCGCCTTGACTTAGTAGTCATAAGTCCTAGGTTCGAGTCCCGGTCGGGGTAAAAAAATGATTCATGTTTTCACATATGTAATGTGCTTATTTGATAATTTCATGGCCCGAATGAGATTGGGAATTGAATTAAATGCTAAAATGAAACCACGAGTGAGGTTGGGGAATCTGTAATATGAACATAGTGGCATTCAGTTAGAATGCGTTCATTCCTAAGTATAGCAGATATTAGCTATAAGGTTGGGTTCCTTTTAACCTTCTGTGGTGTAGTGGTAGCGCCTTGACTTAGTAATCATAAGTCCTAGGTTCGAGTCCCGGTCGGGGTAAAAAAATGATTCATGTTTTCACATATGTAATGTGCTTATTTGATATTTCATGGCCCGAATGAGATTGGGAATTGAATTAAATGCTAAAATGAAACCACGAGTGAGGTTGGGGAATCTGTAATATGAACATAGTGGCACTCAGTTAGAATGCGTTCATTCCTAAGTATAGCAGATATTAGCTATAAGGTTGGGTTCCTTTTAACCTTCTGTGGTGTAGTGGTAGCGCCTTGACTTAGTAATCATAAGTCCAAGGTTCGAGTCCCGGTCGGGGTAAAAAATGATTCATGTTTTCACATATGTAATGTGCTTATTTGTATTTCATGGCCCGAATGAGATTGGGAATTGAATTAAATACTAAAATGAAACCACGAGTGAGGTTGGGGAATCTGTAATATGAACATAGTGGCATTCAGTTAGAATGCGTTCATTCCTAAGTATAGCAGATATTAGCTATAAGGTTGGGTTCCTTTTAACCTTCTGTGGTGTAGTGGTAGCGCCTTGACTTAGTAATCATAAGTCCTAGGTTCAAGTCCCGGTCGGGGTAAAAAAATGATTCATGTTTTCACATATGTAATGTGCTTATTTGTATTTCATGGCCCGAATGAGATTGGGAATTGAATTAAATGCTAAAATGAAACCACGAGTGAAGTTGGGGAATCTGTAATATGAACATAGTGGCATTCAGTTAGAATGCGTTCATTCCTAAGTATAGCAGATATTAGCTATAAGGTTGGGTTCCTTTTAACCTTCTGTGGTGTAGTGGTAGCGCCTTGACTTAGTAATCATAAGTCCTAGGTTCGAGTCCCGGTCGGGGTAAAAAAAATGATTCGTGTTTTCACATATGTAATGTGCTTATTTGTATTTCATGGCCCGAATGAGATTGGGAATTGAATTAAATGCTAAAATGAAACCACGAGTGAGGTTGGGGAATCTGTAATATGAACATAGTGGCATTCAGTTAGAATGCGTTCATTCCTAAGTATAGCAGATATTAGCTATAAGGTTGGGTTCCTTTTAACCTTCTGTGGTGTAGTGGTAGCGCCTTGACTTAGTAATCATAAGTCCTAGGTTCGAGTCCCGGTCGGGGTAAAAAAATGATTCATGTTTTCACATATGTAATGTGCTTATTTGTATTTCATGGCCCGAATGAGATTGGGAATTGAATTAAATACTAAAATGAAACCACGAGTGAGGTTGGGGAATCTGTAATATGAACATAGTGGCATTCAGTTAGAATGCATTCATTCCTAAGTATAGCAGATATTAGCTATAAGGTTGGGTTCCTTTTAACCTTCTGTGGTGTAGTGGTAGCGCCTTGACTTAGTAATCATAAGTCCAAGGTTCGAGTCCCGGTCGGGGTAAAAAAATGATTCATGTTTTCACATATGTAATGTGCTTATTTGTATTTCATGGCCCGAATGAGATTGGGAATTGAATTAAATGCTAAAATGAAACCACGAGTGAGGTTGGGGAATCTGTAATATGAACATAGTGGCATTCAGTTAGAATGCGTTCATTCCTAAGTATAGCAGATATTAGCTATAAGGTTGGGTTCCTTTTAACCTTCTGTGGTGTAGTGGTAGCGCCTTGACTTAGTAATCATAAGTCCTAGGTTCGAGTCCCGGTCGGGGTAAAAAAATGATTCATGTTTTCACATATGTAATGTGCTTATTTGTATTTAATGGCCCGAATGAGATTGGGAATTGAATTAAATGCTAAAATGAAACCACGAGTGAGGTTGGGGAATCTGTAATATGAACATAGTGGCATTCAGTTAAAATGCGTTCATTCCTAAGTATAGCAGATATTAGCTATAAGGTTGGGTTCCTTTTAACCTTCTGTGGTGTAGTGGTAGCGCCTTGACTTAGTAATCATAAGTCCTAGGTTCGAGTCCCGGTCGGGGTAAAAAAATGATTCATGTTTTCACATATGTAATGTGCTTATTTGTATTTCATGGCCCGAATGAGATTGGGAATTGAATTAAATGCTAAAATGAAACCACAAGTGAGGTTGGGGAATCTGTAATATGAACATAGTGGCATTCAGTTAGAATGCGTTCATTCCTAAGTATAGCAGATATTAGCTATAAGGTTGGGTTCCTTTTAACCTTCTGTGGTGTAGTGGTAGCGCCTTGACTTAGTAATCATAAGTCCTAGGTTCGAGTCCCGGTCGGGATAAAAAAATGATTCATATTTTCACATATGTAATGTGCTTATTTGTAT
>JAXCGZ010017643.1:0-7500 GCA_037179515.1 Halocaridina rubra | reverse complement strand
CATAATGCATTCCTTACTATGCCATTTATATGCATTTCTGGAGATAAATCGGCCAGTATGTTTATTCCTTGATCTCTCTCATCCACTGTCTCTTGAAGTTGTACTCCTGTGTGTATATGTGTGTGCTTAGTTTGATATAGAGGATTCTTAAGGAACCTCTAATAGATAATAATGTCAAGTATCCACATGTAAATGATAGGTGTGTTGAGGTAAGAATAGAAAAAAAAAATTCTATGACATAAACTTGAAAATATTTAGGTTAGGTTAGTTTACTTTGAAGTAAGACTTGTATAGTTATAAATTGACTATTTTGTTAGTGATTGTTATGATAAATGTATTGTGTTTTCATTCTGATAAGAAATTAAGTTTTGTATAATTTGCTTACACAAATTAATAAATGACTCTATGGTGATTTATGTGAAAATCACACACACACACAAGTATGTTGTTTGGTGATCCTTTAATTTCTGTGTAAAAGAAAACGTCAAACATTCGTTCATGAACGAAAAAAGAGAATAATTATTCATTTGTGTTTGTATATAAGTATTTACCATTATTTGGATTTGGATTTATTTTTTTTTCTGAATATTACTTGTTTCTGTGTATTATGCGCAGTATTTGAAGAAATTTGTAATTATTTTATTTGCTTACAAATTTACTGCCAAGAACCATCCTCTTGATCATCTGCCATTCTCCCCTATAAATATGGCCCGTTAAGAAGAGGTGGAATCACTTATGTAAAGGATATGCCAAAATTATTGGAATCTCCTATATTCTTTACCATATCATCCTTAGGCCATCATGACAAAGGCGTGTCGGGATTTGTTCTATAAAGTTATAATTTAGATATAGCCACTTGAATTACAGTAATATGAGGCATTAAAGTGATTACGGTATATCTGTTGTTTTCAGTGGAAATAAGATTTGCTCTATCTTTATAAATATTAATGGTTTTAAAGGTAATAATTATTGTTTTGTTATTATATTAGTAACTGTGATTAAGTCATTATTAAACTTTTATTTAAGTAATTAACTTAGTAAATTCATTTTTCTATAATTGTAATTTTGGTAAATCTTTGTGAATAGATTATATTTTTATATATATTTTTTTATTAGTACCTGCCCATGTATATTGAGTATGCCTATCTTTCCAGTGGGATTAATCCTCTGCTCTATTATAATTGAGTTATTGTTTGTACAAACTTGGTATCCAATTTTCCCATTGCCACTGTAACCTAACCTATTGGTTTGTTTAGGCTTTGGTATTGATGTGAATTTCCTGGTAGACTTTTCTACTGGCGTGAGTCTTTAGCTCAACAATTCAAGGGAAATAAGAATGTATCTAGAGCTGCTGGTAGAAGCTTTTACAGTTGCCACAGACATACTAGTAAATTGTATTATTGCGTTACAGATTTTCCTTAAAATTTTTTCAACTCTTCCCTTAAAAAATTTGTTTTTGTGATTTTCTTTTCTCAATTCTTAACTCTGACTTCTCGCTTTCTCCCCCCATTATTAATAAAAAAGGGATCAAGGTATTGCAGATACACTAACAATTTTTGGAGAAAATGATTAGCATATTAGAAATAAAACCCATGACACATTAAATCTCTAGGTGTGTGAATGTAAATAATAGAAATGTTGCTAACTGTTGGATACCTAGTTAGGAAGCACTAGGACAAAAGAACCCCAATTGATTGACAGTAAATTATATTTACAGTATTATAGAGGAAATGCAGTTAGCCTGCTTCTTACACCGCTTTTGAATAATGTGTTTTTGATCCTTGATTGACGGAAAATACAAATAAAATGTAATCCCTAAAAGTGATAATCTCATCTGTACAGATTTTATACTGCATAGAATTTGTATTGTGTTAAGTAAAGTTTTCGTTTAGTTAGGTAATCTTTGCATGACTTAAAGTTCACTATAGTTTGGGAATGGGTAATATACAAGGTAAATATATCCTGTGCTATTTTTATTAGGGCCTTGAATGTGGGTAATATTTGAATAACGAAGGGAGTGGGATTGAGTAACATATTTTATTGCATGAGGTAAGGGTATGCATTATTCAGAGACTGTACCATTGCAAAACTGCCTCATGCCATTATGTGAGGGCCTTTACGTATGTTATTTAGTCTAATTTTACCCAACCTGAATTTCTAGCTGTACATAAATTCTGTTACTTCTATGTTGATAAATGCATAATCTAAGTTATCAGATTGATAGCTGAAAAAATTAACTGTATACAATTGGAAGAATAGTTAGTACAATAGATTTTAAGTAAAAAATTAATGAAATAGATAAATAGTTTAGGTTGTTTGGGGAAAAGACTACCTCCTTGGTATTCCTTACATAATGTATAAGTTGATTAAAGGGGAACTATCAGTTCCTTCCTCCCTTGCCACATAACAGATGTTACAGAAGGCAAGTAAGCCGCTTCATTTCAGTTTCTTTATGGTAGTTAAGGCCAACGTACTAACAGTTGCAACTTGTTTTCCCCGTTCACTGCTTTGAATAAATTTTAAGGTATCATCAGTATGTTCTGCATGACTCTTTTACCTCAAAGGATGGTGTGCTTGCGTCATACAGAAACATCTTCATAAATGTTTTAACCTAGAGAGCAGTGAATAATGGTATACAGTGCTGAGATGGACACTGGTGAGAAGTATATAAATAAGATTTTGTTAAAAACATAACCGAGAGTGATTCAAAACTTTTATAGGTTAGTAACCATTTATCCATTAAGCTTAAGCTACATAAGTGATAGTTTATTAGTTTGAGATGGATTGTGTTAGTAGTTGCGTTAATGGCTTGTATTAATATGTTTAACTAGTAAAAATACTGCTCCACTATTAACTGTACATGTTTATTCACTCATTTTCTTGAGTCAATAGGAGCTAGCACATTAATGGTACTACCCTCTCTATCCCCAACCTCCGCCAAAGAGATGCTGTATGAGTGACTCTGAAGACACTTATCTCGGGACCAATAGATGTGAGCAGAGAGCTCACACTGTCACTTAACCCTAAGAACTGGTAATTAATTGTTTCTCCCTGTCTTAATATCATATAGCATATTCTCTTAGTCATCTGAATTGGCTGCTAATACTCTGTGCACTGTAGTTTTTTCTTTTAATTTATAAGGTTTCATGTCTATGTATTAAAGTACAGTCTTTCACATCTAACAAGCAAACAAACATTTATTTCCATTTGGCAAATGGCTATTCCTTTACTAAACTAAGAGTACACTTATAAGTAGACATGTAATAGAATTGATTAGTAGAGGGTAATACATACAGTGAAAAGAAATATAGCATTCCTAGAAAATTAAAATTACCTTGAGTTCACAGATACGTATAAAATTATAATAACAATAATCATCCTGTAATAAAGATGTTAACAATTTAATGTTAAATATAAAGTAATAATAGTAACACTCGATACAGGATCGTTATTATCGGCATCATCTCCATATTTGTATTCCTTACAATGAGAATAATTAGTTCTTAACTTAGAAATAAAAAAGGCGATGTCTGTTTACATACAAAATTGTTTTAGTGTCAAGGGAAATTGCATTAAATCATTAAGGTTGATTAGTGTGTGAGCAGTAACTATTTGTCCAAAAGAAAACTATATAGTTTGCCTCTGAAAGTTATGAAGGAGGATGAATTTTTAAGATGTTCTGGAATATTCTTCCAAAGTGTTGTCCTTTTTAATACATCAGAGACAGACTTATCTAATGTGGTTGTAATTTATATTTATATAAATTTATTTACCATAAAGATTCTTAATGTAGAATATGATGTGAATTGAGCACTAAAGTGCCATGTTTGCAACTACAAAATGCCACAAAACTGATTATATATTTTTTACAGATGGAGGGAGATAACTGTACTTTAAGTCTTGTATGTCATCATCAGCAAGCCTCCAGTTTACATTAAGAGCTGATTTATCTCTATTGGAAAAACGACTTCAAATATTTACTGTCACATGTCATCGTAAGTAGACAGTGTTCTTTTTTCATATAATACTCATCTATGCTCCTTTACATGAAAGGATTTCAGGACTCTTCGAAATGGACATGACACTGTATCAATACCATTTCTTACAACAAAACATTCGGTTTACAACTTTAATTCACAAAGGATGAATTTATCTTGAAAATACCTCATGAAGAGATTTTGGTTAATGTGATGTTTTTACTCATAGTTTAAGTTTTCTCCATAAAATATTTAACTGACAATGACAGTATTTAGTCTCAGTCACCCTTATGGTCATTTGAATTGTGTTATTCATATGGTGTTGTGTTCTGTCAATGAACAGTGTAATTTATTCTCTTCTGATGGCTCAGAAGGGCTGGCCAGTGTACAAATTGCAGTCAGCCTAGCCAGGTAGAACTATCCTCGTGAGTAAAGGAAGATTCAGAGGGATGTAATTTTGAAAGACATTTTTTTATCATAATTTATAGTAATCCTAACACATCCCATCTCAGGTTGCCATGATGGTATCAAGAAATATGATTATATACTCTGTTGCCGAGTCATCTCGGCTCCACTATTTTCAGTACATTTAAGCTATATTAATATTGCGTATAGTGAGATAATTACTTGTCATGAAATTAATGTGATTTGTGTGTATATTGGGGGTATTGTCAGAAGTGGCCCTGATTTTAACATACTGATAATATTATCCTTATATTTTCATATGATGTTTTTGTTTGCATTTTGAAACTTGAATGTATTCATTTAAGTTGGACTTGAGATGTGCTGTTGAAATTTTTGTATATGATGGTGATAATAACATTTACTTGTCCTTCCCATAGCTTTATCTGTAAGCGTTTTGTTCAAGAAATGTTTATCTACTGGTGAGTTTTGTGATCATCAACTTATTCACTTTGAATCTTCTCTTGATATGTGGACAGAGGCTACAAACCTGAGATTCATTCTGTGTTGTATGAGGCAACTAAATGGGAGCAAGAGCTGGCAGTTTCTCCTCTCCCCTTTATATTTGCTTTCTGGAGAGAAAGTAAATGGATGTAATTGGATCGGGGTTTGAACAGAGCCCCTCCTCCATGTTTTCATAAATGGACGTAGCTCTCCAGCTTATCTTAATCATAATTGCACCTCTTCAATATATTCATTGATTTTTTATTCGACTTGGTGCCATATTCTGTGGAAGCTAGAAGGATGGTCACAACTAAATAAAAAGAAAGGCTCCATTAGGGGTTAAGCACCGTGCTTAACCTCACCCCCTCTCAACCGAATACCCTTAAAGTAGTATTGTATTAACACTTTCTCTGGATATACAAAGGATATATTTGAAATGGTAATGATACTCTTTTGTCTCAATTTTTTCAATTTTTATTTATATCACAGTGTTGAATTCTAATGACCCAAATGTATTTTATAAAAATTGTGCCACAAGTGCTGAACACTCCAGAGAATCAAAGTCTCGCTCTCAGGGCAAGGGGAGAATCCACTTAGTTCAGTAGGCTCTCATTCAGGAAGGGGTCAATATTAAAAGTAGAAATTTCTGCTTTGAGCGTTGGTTATTGTAATTTCAGTTTTATCTTTGTATTCACTTCATGTAAAAGCTTTAAATGAGAATACATGTAATGAGTTTCCCATGTATACTTTATGACTTGAGAGCATATACTCCAAAGACACGCATAAATAGAGTTAAAATGAACATTGATATGTTTACTAGTGTGATTCTGTCAAAATAGTCTTAATACAAATATATAGCTCATGCCATATGAAGTACTTTAGATGAATTTCAAATGTTTTGGAAGTTTTTATTAATGGAAAGTCTCCTGTATATATTTGTGTGTATTGATGCCAGGAGTTTCATACTTTTTTCTCGCCTTTGTTTACTTTGTTGTAATTATGATCTCTAGAATTTGTAGTTTTTTTAATGTAGGTAAGTGAATTGAAAATATGGAGAATGAAAAACACCGAAGATGTATTTCCTTCAATTTTAAGATGTCTCAGAGTTTGTAAAGATAAAACAGTTTTATGTTTAATGCAAGAGCTCTTCAGGGGGACACTGGTATTCTTCTTCATCTGCCAACTGTTATATACTAATTTCTTAGTATAGTTTTGTTATGCATGGATTGAAGGGAAAACTGTGACCTGACTTGGAGTATAATCAGGATATATGACAAATGTTTGTAGCCTTTATTGGTTATTTTTTACATAAGAATATATATGTGTAGTTTTAGTGTATATGTAGATTCAAGTTCTACATTTTCTTATGTATTTTAATATGAAGTGAATGTTGTGCAAATCATTTGATTGTTAGGTAATTTAACTAAAGAAGCATTATTTTATGTACTTGTCAGATATATAATATATTATGGCTGGACAGATTATGTTGCATGATAAAAGTTATTGTTTTTTAAACAGGTAATAGGTTCAGTCAGTTTATGTTTTCATCTTATTATTCTCTAACAGTTTTATGTTGTTGTGGCTCTGTTATATTCTGCTTAGGTCTGACTGAGAGCCGTCTAGCATAACTGCTCCCGAATGAGTGACAACTGACCTTTATATTCACAGGCATTCATTAACTCCAAGAATAGTGAAAGTAATGAGGGCTTAGAAATATGCCAGAATTAGACCCTGAGATGACGATAGATCACCTTTTGAATGAAGAATGGTTGTAAGAGTTAGAGAGGGAGGGCAGGGAGAAACTTCCAAAGTCTGAAAGTGGAAGGAAGGAAACTAGCACTACAATGACCAGTGTGCTAGCTCCAAATCTCCTCAAAGTACAGTACTTCTGTTTTATATTATTATTATATGTGTTTGCTCTCACATCCCTGGTTAGGAAACTATATCATGGAATCTCAAACTAAGTCTATGCTTAGGTGGTTCAAGGTTTGTTTACTCCTGGATTAAAAATGAGTCTGTAATTTAGATTATTGTTTTTTGTAGTTTTGTTAAATGAATGGTATATTTATACTTTCATACGCACACTTAGGAAAAAATAATTAAATTTATTATTTTCAGTTGGGTTTGGTTAAATTATCACCTCCAGCATAGAAAGGTGTTTATAATTTAAATCATATTTTTGTTGTTGTTAGCTGTATACTTTAACATCCCCCTTTTAGAAACGAAAATCTCGTAGCATTTAATACTAGGTTTGGTTAGGTAAATTTAGGTTTGTTTACCCCCCCAGTTAAGAAAGTAGGGTAAATAGTACTTTAACACCCATAATGAATTGATAGTTGACTTAATGATTAACAGTAGTTTTTGTTGTCTTTTTAATGGTAATATTAGGTATTACCAAAATGATTTACTTTCAGGGAGCGAGACGAGGTATAAAAAGGGCACAGCATAATAGAAGAACGACATCTATTTGGAATTACCTACCACAAGAAATTGGTGCAAAAATGAGGAACAGTGATAGGAATATAGATTTGATAGATAATGGGAGGGGCAGTAGGCTAAATTTGATGACCACATGGTGGACGTGCAAACTGAATGTCATGAAATTATACTTATATTT
>JAXCGZ010017642.1:0-48981 GCA_037179515.1 Halocaridina rubra | reverse complement strand
GGGAAAAAAGGTTGCACACCCCTGGTGTAGGCAATGTCATGGCTGATTGTTTTTTGTGACTGAGCATTCCGCTCAAATCAGACAGATTCATTATAGATGCCCTATTATTTATTTATCAAACTAACCTTGCTTTGTTTCTTTTCTTTTATTGAAAAACTTCACTGCCTGTGTTTTGTAAAATTATTATAATTTGCAATTCATATTACTTCCATTATTATATATCTGTATATCCTAATTCATTCGAAAAAAGCTATATAGTTTAATATCCTTGTACTTGGAAGAAATTTAATATACGCATTTTCTCTGCTTTTCTCTCTCACGTAGTGTTGGCGCATCTTATGAATACATTTTCCCAATATTTTCTTATTATAATATTGCTCTTGCTGATCATTTTTATTGTTATAAATTTGCTCTTGTTAATATGTCATTAGCTTGTCTAGACACATTTCAGTAGCTTTCTTTAAAATTTGAATATTAGAAATTCCCTTTTCCCTAAAATGATAAAGCACTACACTCGCAGGTGCAGATACCAGTAGCCCATATTCCCATAATTTATTTTCTCGTTTCTTTTGTTTGCTCCCTCTTGTTGCACCTAAAACACTGTCTCTCTCTTTCATTTCTCTGCCGTACTTGCCTGCCAAGGACCACCACTATAGTAAACCCTCGAATAAAAAGATAGATACTGCTCTTCGTCAACTTTGCAGATTCACCCAAGTCGAAGTTCCCCCACTCTGGCCCTGGATCACTCTCAGATGGTGACCAAGCATCGCACGGGCAACAAGTAGCGCCTCCAAAGTCCAGCTTACTCCAAGCCTTCACTACGTAGCTGAAAATTTTCAGGAGTGTCTTTGCAGGAATTCATCTGGCATGAACAAGGTGAGAGAAAGTGCATGGTAAAGCTCGTTGGCCAAGCAAAATGGGGAAATTGAGTCCACTTAGTAGAATAAAAACGCCCTCACATCTTTCTAGTTTAGTCCCCTGTGTTTGCACTCTCAGTGGATAATTATGATTTAGCTGGCATAGCTTAGATCCAGGCCACTGATACAGAAATCCTTGATTATAAAGATAGATGGAAACCATTTAAATTACAAAATCAAGACTTTTACTGCGATACCTCAACTCCTCATCCAAGACCATTTCTCCCTTTATCATGTCGTAAATCAGTTTTCCAACTTTTACATAATATTTCACATCTTGGAATCAAACCTACAGTACACCGAATAAAGGCTAAGTACTTTTGACCCAATATGGATCGTGATATTAAAATCTGGACTAAGGAGTGTACATCTTGCCATCAAAGTAAGGTACAGCATCATACTTGTCTGCCTATTACTAATTTTACAGCACCTTTTGAGAGATTTGAGTTTGTCCACTTAGATATAATTGACCCTCTTCCTGCAAGTTAGATTCCCAGACAAACTTTTACAAAACCAATACAGTATTTTCTTACTTGTACAGATAGAATTACAGGGTGCTTATAAACAATACCAGTTTCAGATATGTCTGCTGCAACAGTAGCTTTTGCTTTCATTAATAGTTGGGTTTCTCATTTTGGAGTGCCCTTGCGTGTTTTTTTTACAGATAAAGATTAACAATTTGAATCCTCTTTATTTCAGCAGCTTTCTTTTATTATTGGATTTCATAGATTTCGGACTCCTTCCTATCTCCCCCAATCTAATGGCATGATTGAGAGAACCCATCTTATCTTAAAAGTATCTTTGATGGCCCGTACAGATGACTGACTTGTTTCCTTGTCAATAGTGCTATTGGGTTTGTGATGTATTCCTAGAGTCAGGACTTTCCCCCTTTACTTTGATAACTGGCATTATACTACTTAGTCCAAAATTCATGATAACTTCCCAAGAACCCAGTTCGAGCCAACAAAAAGAAATTATATCAGATTTAGTGAGGAGAATGCGAGAATTAGATATTTCTGAATGCTCCTCTGGTTACGATCATCCATGTTCTAGCAAACAATATGTTCCTAAGAATCTTGAGACTTGTTCACATATTTCAGTTGGAGTTGATCGAGTCCATCGCCCGTTAGAGATGACATACTATGGTCCACTTGAGATTGTTAAGTGTGGTGATAAATATTTCATTTTAAGACATATTACAGGAGATTTAACCTCTGTTTCTGTAGACAGGCTGAAACCAGCCTCACTACCGAGAGCAGTGTTTGGCTCTGATGAGAGTGAACAAACTGGGACTAGTTCTAATTAGTCTGTATCTCAGAGTGCAATAAATTCTATTATAGATGAGAGCTCCACTCTTGTAGAAGATAATCATTCAGAGAATAATACTGCCAGGTATTTATAGATTTAGAGAAAGCATATGACAGGGTAGATAGAGAGGGGCTGTGGAGGGTGTTGCAACTGTATGGAATAACAGGTTTTCTTGCCAGGTTCGATTCAATTTATGAAAATTTATGCGTACTCCAGTACTGGCAGGGGAGTGTTGTAGTGCTATGGCAAAGAATACTCCCTAGCTGGCTCGTTAGCATTGTAATTACCTAATTGTGCTTACGGAAAAGAGTCCCAGGCTCTCCACTTCCCGTCTCCTGATCGGTTCCATTTCGTACTTAGTAATACTTATCACACTTGTCCTTAAATCTACGGATTGAGTTAATATTAAGTACCTCCTCGCTTAGCCAATTCCAATTATTAAATACTGTTACACTAAAAAAGTACTTCCTTACATCCTGCAAAGAAGTTTTCTTTCGAAACTTCAAACTATGACCTCTAGTTCTGGTGCCAGCCATATCAAAATATCGATCCCTATCCACTCTGTCATAACCCTGAAGGAATTTAAAAATCATCACCATATCCTCCAACCTTCTAGCTTCGACTGATGGTAAGTCTAATTCCCTCAGGCTCTCATCATAATTGAAATTGCGTATTTCTGACACCAGTTTTGTGGCATGTTTTGAACTTTTTCCAGCTTTACTACGTGATTTTTCGAGTGTAGATTGCAGAAGGGGGTTGCATATTCAAGACTAAACCTCACATAAGTTACATATATATTTCTGAACATTTCCTTGTCCATGTGCCTGAAGGTTACCCTTACATTTGCTAATATAGCGTATGCTGCCCTTATTATTCAATTAATATGCATTTTTCGAGACATATCATTAAGCATGTTTACTCTTAAACCTCTCTCATTCTCTGTTTCTTGAAGTTCCACTCCTGCCATTGAGTAGTGAGGCTTGGGCCTTATTGCACTTGCACCAATTTTCATTACCTTATATTTTGAAGTACTGAATTTCATTAGCCACTTTTCTGACCACTCATGCAGACTATTTAGATCTTCCTAAATTTCCCTACCAATGTTCTCGTTTCTTACTTTTTTCACAATACTTACATCATTTGCAAATATATTCATGAATGAATTTACAGACTCTGGTAGGTCATTTACATATACAAGGAGCAAATGTGGCACTAAAACTGAACCCTCTGGAACTCCACTATTGACTCTTCTCCATTCAGACACTTAGTGTCTTACTCTAACCCTCTGATCCCTTCCTGCTAAGTAAGTTTTTATCCATTCCAAGACATTTCCACCTATTCTAGCCATTGCTTGCAGCTTCTTAATAACTCTCCGATGTGGGACAGTGTCAAATGCTTTCTGGAAGTCTAGGAGTATTCAATCTGCCCAGCCCGCTCTTTCCTGTAAGATTTGGCTTACCTCATCATAAAATTCTAATAACTTTGTTGCTGTTAATCTACCTTCTCTGAAGCCATGTTGCCTCACTGACAAAAAGTTGAAGGATTCCAAGTGAATAGGTATGTTTCTCCTTAGTAGTTTCTCTATAACTTTGCAAATAATGCTGGTCAAGGAAACAGGTCTATTGTTTAGAGCCGCATCCCTCCCTCCCTTTTTGAAGATAGGAACCACGTTCGCTTGTTCCCAGCATCTTGGAATCTCCCCTGACTCCAGCGACTTTTCAAATATGATAGTTAGTGCATCTGATATTGAATTTGAACATTCTTCAACAGAACCTGTAGCTTTATGGGCATCTAACTCTATCGGCGCTTTGCATACTTCTGTGGCTGAAAAGATGATGTTCTCTAATGCCGTCCTATGAGCTTCTATCTCTGCAATCTGAGGAGGTGGGATATTTTCTATTGCAAATGCTGACTTAAACTCCTTGTTCAGTTCTTCGCAGATCTCTTCATCCGTCACAGTGATGCTTCCATCCACTCTCTTTAGCTTTAAAACCTGTTATTTTACCATCAGTTTTCCTCTGATAAAGCTGTGGAAAAAGTTAGGGTTTTCGTAGTGATATCCCTTTTCATAGTTTTTCTCTGCCTCTCTTCATTTACTTAGGTAATCATTTATTGCTATTTTATAAGTCTGCTGGCATTTATGTTTTTTCTCCTCCTATACATTTTCCAGCATTTGTCTCTCCACTGCTTAACTCTCTTACACTCATTATTGAACTATTTTTCTCTGGCATGATTTACTCCTATTTTGGTGACAGGAATGCAACAATTTACTATATTCCCATATTCCTCACAAAAGTAGTTGTACATTTCTTGTACAGATTTGTTGTTCTATAATGTCCTGCAGTCAATAACTTCTAAAAGTTCATTCATTTTGATGTTATCTCATTTCGTATAGTTCCTACTCGTGTCCTCAGTGCCGTTGTTTTCAGGCAGCACATCTTCGATGTTATATTCTATTAACAACACACAGTGGTCACTCTTTCCAATTGGAGGTTCATACTCAATTTTTGCAATATCCAACACATTATCTGTGAATACTAGATCAAGCAGCAATGGCTAATTCCCACCCTTGGCCTTCTTTTTTTCCAGTATATGTTGGTGTAGGAAATTCCCTTGTACTCAATCTAGACATCGTACCCCGAATGAGTCCTCCCCAATGTGCGGGTCAAGATTTATCCAGTCTATCTCTCTCTGATTAAAATCTCCCATTATAAAAATTGTACATTTTCTCTCCTGTGAAATGTTAACAACTGAGTATATAACTTCAATAGTACCTATATGACTTTCCTCATAAACTTCTAGCCTAAATGTTGGTTCCTTGGTGGTTTATATACAACAGTTATTATATTGCTCTCTGACACAGTATTTATGCGATCAAGAAGAAATTCCTCGAACTCACTTTCTTTAGTAAAGTTTTTTTTTATCAACCTCATATCTTTCACTTATGAGCAGTGCTATCCCTCCACCAGTCCTCTCAGATCTTTCGACCCTCAATATTCTGAAACCCATAGGAAAACCTGTGACACTGTTTATGTCCTCACCTAACGTAGTCTCTGTAACTGCTACTATTTCTGCCTTTTTGCTGTGAATCCTATCTTTTAATTCTACTGCCTTACCGGCTATTCCATCAGCATATTTGTACAGTAATCTTAATGAGGTCCCATCCCCTGATTTTCTTTCATTATCCTCTTTATCTCCCCTCTGTCAGGTAGAACTGAAAATTTTTTTTCTTCTTTTCTTCATTTATTTCTTCATTTAACCTTCTACCCTCTTCCAATATGTTTTTGATCCTCCCCTTCTCTTCCTGTGCTCTGTATGGTCTAATGAACACTGCTTTGAATTTTTGAAGATCTTTTAGGGTTTCTTTGTCATCAATATTTGTCTATATGTGTCCCCTCTCTTAAAGGTTACTTTCATTGGTCTTTCCTTTCCCTCCCTTGAGTATTTGCCTAGTTGGTGAATGCTTGCAATATCCCCAGGACCACATAGTACTCCAAGCTTCCTTAATTCCTAGCTTTATTTACTTCAAGTCTCCCCTGCCATGCTGACTCCTAGGATTCACTTATGCCTGAGATTACCACTGTCTTCTCTTTAATAAGTGCCTGTTTAATCAGTGGATTAGTTCCTTCCATCAAAGCATCTTTAATTTTTTTCTATTACTGGTTCCTTATAGTCAACAGTCTGTATGGTTTCCAGTGCCACCACACTCACAGCCTTCTTTACTTCCATATTCCCCTTAGTGCATCTGCAGAGGAAGTTTTCATGGCATCAGTTTCCGTATTTGGATCCTAAAGCTCGTTTCTACACCTTTCGTTATTATTATTATTATTATTATTATTATTATTATCATTATTATTATTATTATTATTATCATTATTATTATTATTATTATTTTCATTACTATTATTATTATCATTAACATTATTATTTTATAAGTATCAGTGTAATATACTTGTGTAGATAGAGTAAAAATATTTATTATCTCTAAATAGTAATTATATTTTTCCTTTCACAATTATAATGTGAAATGAAAATATGATTTTACATAAATACGAAACAATAATAATAATAATAATAATAATAAACTTTATTTCCATTTTACAATGGGTATTCGTCAGCCAGGACAAGCCCCAACCCCCCACTGTGATGTCCACCCACAGCAGTTCCTGCCAGTAAACAGCTTAAACTCTCGGTCTTGGACGGGGACCGATCTTTCGACCTCGTGAATGCGAAGCCAGCGCGTTACCACTGTACTAGCCAATTATAGTTTAAAATGTTTATTAAAGAGAGTAGGGGTTTGTTTTTACTTTAGGCGAAGCCTTGTATTTTTTCCAATGTAGTTTTCATTATAGCTCGCGTGTTTCAGTATCTCTCCCAGGTTATATTAACAACAGCCCCTCTATACTTCTCTACATGTGTCCCCTCTCTCAAGGGTTACTTTCATTATTCTTGCCTTTCCCTCCCTAGGATATTTACCAATTTGGTGAATGTTTACAATATTTTCTAGACCACATACTACTCCAAGCTTCCTTATATAAGAATATATATATATATATATATATATATATATATATATATATATATATATATATATATATATATATATATATATATATATATATATATATATATATATATATATATATATATATATATATATATATATATATATATATATATATATATATATATATATATATATATATATATATATATATATATGTATGTATATATATATATATATATATATATATATATATATATATATATATATATATATATATATATATATATATATATATATATATATATATATATATATATATATATATATATATATATATACATATATATATACATATATATATATATATATATATATATATATATATATATATATATATATATATATATATATATATATATATATAGTATATATATATATATATATATATATATATATATATATATATATATATATATATATATATATATATATATATATATATATATATATATATATATATAGTATATATATATATATATATATATATATATATATATATATATATATATATATATATATATATATATATATATATATATATATATATATATATATATATATATATATATATATATATATATATATATATATATATATATATATATATATATATATATATATATATATATATATATACATATATATATATATATATATATATATATATATATATATATATATATATATATATACTTTTCTGCATATAACAAATATAATAAGCTTATGGTTCGTTTCAATTGCGCCAGAAATATTTTGAGAATATTCCAGTATCCTGTTGAGATAAGAATGTAAATGAAAATGTCAACTGCCTTGACACCGACATCATTAGGAGGTTGGAGACTCATATGACAAGAGTGTCTTTACTTTGCTTCGAATAGTGGTGCTTTTCATTTCCACAGAATTTCTGGAAAAATAGCATTATGAAGCTTGTTTTGCTGATCATTGTTGCATTCCTCAATATGGGAACGGGTAAGATTCTAACAAACTCAGAGCACTAGGGTTTTATTTATTATTATTATTATTATTATTATTATTATTATTATTATTATTATTATTATTATTATTATTATTATTATTATTATTATTATTATTATTATTATTATTAGTATTAGTATTATTTTTATTATTATTTATTATTATTATTATTATTATTATTATTATTATTATTATTATTATTATTATTATTATTATTATTATTATTATTATAACTATTATTATTATTATTATTATTATTATTATTATTATTATTATTATTATTATTATTATTATAATTATTATTATTATTATTATTATTATTATTATTATTATTATTATTATTATTATTATTATTATTATTATTATTATTATTATTATTATTATTATTATTATTATTATTACTGAAAGAATCTGTTCTCCTTTAGGAAATATTAAGCTAATTTTACATTGGAACATATATTGAAGAATAATCCACTCGTTCATCTTGCAGCACTCTTTATTCAATATTTCTGGTCACAACTAGACCCATTTTCTTCTGCAAAGTGACAGGCTAATTAATATATTCTAATTTGCATATAACGAATATCTATATGTATATACACACAGGAGGAAGGGGGGTTAAGAATACTTCCTCCGTGTTCCCCTGCGTGTCGTAAAAGTCAACTAAATGGGGCGGGGCGAGGGGACTGGGAATCCCCTCCTCTGTATTTTACTTCCTACGAGTAGCCAAGAGATGTGGGGGTATTCTGGTAGGAAAGATCCAACCAGAAACCTAATAATTGGGTCTCTGAATGTGCGTGGTTGTGTTATATATGAAAGTAAGAGGGAGGTGATAGGGAGTATGTGTGTGGAGAGAAAGATAGATGTACTTGCATTGAGCGAAACTAAGATAAAAGGGAATGGTGAGGTGACAAATGGAAGAGTGGTTGGTAGGGTTTCTGGAATTGAGAGGGGGAGAGGAAGAGAGGGAGTGGCTCTGTTATTAAGTGAAGGGATGAATAAGTGTGTGGTAGAATGGAAGGAAGTATCTTCTCGAATAATAGTGCCTAAAATGAGGCTGGGATGCTAGGCTTGGACGTTTGTGAGTGCATATGGCCCTGGCAGTGAACGAACTGAGGTAGAAAGAGAAGAATTTTGGATGAAATTGAACGAGTGTTTGGAAGACTTGGGAATGAATGTGAATGTGGTGTTGATGGGAGACTTAAATGCTAGAATAGGGAATGAGCCAGTGGATGGTGTAATTGGGAAGTATGGAGTACCTGGTAGGAATGAGAATGGAGAGAAATGATAGAAATGTGTATTGAGAGAGAGATGTTGATTTCTAATACTGTATTTCAGAAGAAGGATGTGCACAAGTATACATGGGTCAGAGTGAATAATGGAAGAGTAGTTGACAGAGCATTAATGGATTATGTTGTGGTGAACAGGAGGGTGATTGGAAGAGTATTGGATGTGAATGTACTGAGAGGAGCTAGTGGTGGAATATCTGACCATTATTTAGTGGAAAGTAGAGTGAGAGTGGGAGAAAAGTGGAGAAAGAGGAGAAGCGAGAGAAGAAGAGAGGTGCTAAAAGTGAATGAATTGTATAAGAAAGAGAAAGACTGTGAGGATAAGGCTAGTGTGAGAAATGTGTGGAATGTAGTGAAAGAGAAAGTGGAAGAAGGAGTGGAAGAAGAATGGTGCTGTTTCAAGGAGGAGGTTATGAAGTGTGCCGAGGCAGTGTGTGGAAGGAGACTAATTTGTGGAAGTAAAAGGAAAGGTAGTGAATGGTGGAATGAGCAGGTGAGTGCAGTAGTGGCTGAAAAGAAGCAGGCTTACGAGGTATGGTTGCAGGTAGGTAATGTAGAGACGTATGAAAGATATTGTTCAAAGAGGAGGTTAGCGAAGCACGTGATGAGGGAGGCAAAGAGAGAAGCAGATGTAAAGTTGGGCAGATGCTTTTCTGAGAATTTTGAAAGGAATAACAAGATGTTTTGGAAGAAAGTAAAAAGAGTGAGGAAAGGTGAATGTGGTAGGGAGGAGAGTAAAAGCAGCAGATGGGAAATTGCTAGTGGATGAAATAAAGGTGAGAGAGAGATGGGCTGAATATTTCAAGGACCTGCTGAATGAGGAAGATGATAGAGAGGCAGAGATTGTGACTGTGGAAAACGAATGGAGAATGCCAATGTTAGGCGATGAGAATGATAGAGAAATAACAAAAGAGGAGGTATATTTAGCATTGAGAGCAACGAAAGCAGGTAAAGCACCAGGGATAGATGGGTGCCATGCTGAATGCTTGTCAAAAGGTGGGGAGGCATTAGTAGAATGGATGGTTAGGTTGGTATGTTTCAGGAAAGGGAGGGTCCCAGTTGATTGGAGGAGTGCATGTGCAGTTCCACTTTACAAAGGGAAGGGAGATAAGTGTGAGTGTAGTAGTTTTAGGGGCATTAGTTTGTTGAGTGCAGTTGGTAAGGTGTATGGAAGAGTGTTAATCAAGAGAATTAGGAAAGGTACTGAGAGATTGCTTGGGGAAGAACAGTGTGGGTTCAGGAAAGGAAGAGGATGTGGGGATCAGGTGCTTGCGGTAAGACAGGTGTGTGAGAAGCTCTTGGAGAAAGGTAGGGACACTTTTTGGGCCTTAATAGATTTAGAGAAAGCATATGATAGGGTATATAGAGAGGGGTTGTGGAGGGTGTTGCAACTGTATGGAATAAGTGGAAGTTTGTTGAATGCAGTGAACAGTTTTTACATGAATAGTAGAGCATGTGTGAGCGTTGGGAATGATACGAGTGATTGGTTTGAGATGAATGTTGGGTTACGTCAAGGTTGTGTGATGTCGCCATGGTTGTTTAATGTGTCTATGGATGGAGTGGTAAGGGAAGTAAATGGCAGAGTATTAGACAGAGGCTTGGAACTAGTGGGTGAGGAGGGAAGGTTGTGGAAATTGAGTCAGTTGCTATTTGCGGATGATACTCTACTGGTGGCAGATACTGAAAAAGAATTGAATTATTGGGTGACTGAGTCTATTAGTGTGTGTGAAAGAAGGAATTTGCGTGAATATTGGTAAAAGTAAAGTCATGAGATGCACGAGGAGTGTTAATGTTGGCAGATTGAATGTAGGAGTGAATGGGGAGTTGCTTGAAGAAGTTGAGAGTTTTAAGTATCTAGGGTCACATGTATCAAAGAGTGGACGAGTGGATGTAGAGGTAAATCACAGAGTGATGGAAGCTAGTAAATGTCTAGGTGGGTTGAAAAGTGTAATGAGAAATAGATATTTGGGAATGAATGCAAAGAGAAGGATATATGCAGGTGTGATTGTGCCGACAGCATTGTATGGAACAGAGACTTGGCATGCAAGAGAGGATGAAAGAAACAAGTTGAATGTAATTGAGATGAGGTGTTTGAGAGGTATGATTGGTGTATCTAGAATAGATAGAGTAAGAAATGAGGATGTCAGGCAGAGAATGGGTGTTGGAATGAAGCTGTCGGATTGGTTAGATCAGAGTGTTGAGATGGTTTGGACACATGGAAAGGATGGGTAATGAACGAATAGTGAAGAGAGGGTGGAGTGCAGAAGTGATTGGAGTTAGGTTAAGAGGAAGATCTAGAATGAGATGGATGAATGGCGTGAAAAGAGCACTGAATGCGCGTGGAATGTCAATGGAACAGGGAAGAGTGCGTGCAAGAGATAGGAATGAGTGGAGGAAGATTGTGCATATATGATGCGGCCCAAAGGGATTTCTCGCACCTGCTAGCTCAGTGAAATGTGGTGGACGGGTGTGAGGGGAGTTGCCATTTGATGAAGCGGTGGGGTTAAACCAGCTGCGGCTGTCGGGCCTCATTGTAGAATACCCTTGCCCATCTACCTTGTGGATGACCTAAGCAGGGTGGAAGGGGGGGAGACGTAGCAACCCTCTATCCCCAAGGAGCGGAGGGGCGTGGTTGAGGTGTGTATGTGGATCGTGGTGAATGCGCGTTTCTTGGCTCGGCCACCCCCCTCACAAGGGGGAATGAGGCTTATGTCTATTTATATACACACAGGAGATATGGAAAATATTAAACTATTAATGCAATTAACCAATGACAAGAAACAAAAAGAATATTATAACAATATAATAATATAAAAAGCTATTTCATGTAAAATATCAAAAGCTACAAAAAACAAAGAAGAAACATACAAGCTACATTAAAATGTATATTATTAAGTAATTTAAGTGATATACTTGACATATCAACTTTAAGGGTCTTTTTTTCCCTTTGATAAATAGACTTTCGGCAATTTTTATTTCAAAAGCATCTTTTCTTTTATATAGTGTTGCATATTCTTCACAGTTCATGGATTTTTCTTACACATGATTTCATAGTGGATGGGAATAAAGAACTGAAGAGGCCTTGATACAAATTATTTTGTTCTATAATTCTCCTCAGCATACTCAGACATTCAAATACCCAGTGACCTCATTGTTGAGCTATATAACAGCTTTCACAAGCATTACATTTATATAAATGTACAATGTCCGAACACCACAAGGAAGGTACTATATCCTTGTGATGGAAGATATTAAAAATATCCATCACATTATCAGTGTACGTTAGATCGAGCATTGATGGCTCATCCTAACCCCTAGCCCTTGTTGGTCACAGGAAATTTCCTTATGCACAGTCAAGAGATCTTGACCCAAAAGAAACATCCCCACTGTGCAGGTCAAGATTAGTCCAATCTACCTCTCTATGATTAAAGTTAATGTGTAATTATCTAATTGGAATTACTTAATTATGTTTATGGAAGAGAGCCCTATACTCGTAACTCCTTGTATCCAGGTTGGTTCCGTTTTTATACTCAATGGTACATATTATATTTGTCCTCAAAACTATGAATTGAGTTAGCACTACCTCCTCGCCTAGTGAATTTCAACCATCAACCATTCGTATACAAAAAATTACTTCCTGACATCCTGCAAAGAAGTTTTCTTATGAAGCTTCAAACTATGATCTCTGTGTGTTTTTTTTTTTATGAGACAGACACCGGGACAGGCAAATAACTGCCCTCATCAATAAAGGACCTGGCATGAGAAAACATTAAGACGAAGTAAAAAAATAAGCTTATGGACAAGGCAGAGATGAGGTTATGATACACAAAGAAAAAGGACAGACTGAAGAATAATCATAGTACTGAGGACCTAGAGATATGGAGTATTAGGCCCTGAGATGATGATAGATCCCCTTTTTGAAGGAGGATAGGTCATAAGAATTTGGATATACAGGAGGAAGAGACTTCCAGAGTCTGGAGGTAGATGGAAAGAAGCGGTCACTGCGCCGACCAATCTGCGAGCTACAAATCTCCACACAGTACCTGTGATATGAGGCCGCTTGGCGAGTGACTGCCTTAGATTCAATCCTATCAAGGAGATAAGTATAAGAAGAATCACCCCAGATTTGTGAGCAGTATTCTAAGCAGGAAAGGATAAGACCTTCATAGATTTTAAGTAATGGTAAAGAGGAAAAATAATGACGAATACAAAACAGAACCCCAACATTTTTTATGCAGATTTAGAAATTTGGATTATGTGATTCCTTCAAGACAAGTTAGAAGCTATATGGATTCCTAACATGTTGATAGAATTAAGAGGGTAAATTTCGTTAGTTTCACAGACAATAGGGCTACCAGGAGGAGAAAAAGATAAAGAGATAGCTAGGAACAGTCTTGGAGGCATTAAATTTAACTAAATTCTGGGTGCCCTACTCATATACCCTCTGCAAATCGGACTTGAGAGTAGAAGAAAAAGTGCTGCGAGACTGATTACAAGTAGCAGATGAAGGTTGTGAAGAAAAGGCAGAGGAAGAGTGAAGGGTAGAATCGTCAGCAAAGGCGTGAAGAAGAGAGGAAGATGGGTACTGTAATTGATCGCTGATGAAGAGAAGGGGAAGAGAGTAGGTGAAAGAACAGAGCCCTTTGGAACACCACTGGTAACAGGGAATGGGATAGATGTTGCTCCGTCATAACTACAGATATCAACGGCCAGAAAGAACATTGGAAATTAGAGAACAGAGAAAGGGGTAAAGCCATAAGCAGGGAGTTAGAGAGGGTTAAATACTGAGGGACAGATGCACTGAATTTGCTTACGGATGAGTTGGCAGAAAATTGAGAGCCAAAGAGAGTGGCTTTGTCAGTGGAAGAGCAAGCTATAGAACTATCAGAACAAATGAGAGAGGGAAAGCTTGAGTTACAGAAGTTTTTGGAAAAGTTTTTGGCTAAGGGCCAGAATCATTTGTCAGTGGGAGAGGAGTTAAGGTCATCAACTTTTCTTCTTACAAAGGAAGCCTTGGACCTTCGAGTCTGAGCAGTACAGCAATTCCTAGCTACAATAAAAGCAGAGCGAGTTAAATCAAAATAGTGGCCTGAATAGTGATGGAGCAGGCACAGTCAAACCAAGGTTTAGAGGGAGAAAGAGTTTTTGTAGAGTAGGGGATGTACACTTCCATTCCCGAGGTTATAATCTCGGCAACTTTAAGGGCTACTTAATCAGGGTTGCTGGACCAAAAGCAGTAGTCATCCCATTGGAAGCCAAAGAGGAAGTTACTCAAATTTTCACGTTGGGTACGCTCAAAGTGCCAAAGGCGGCACTGAGTAGCAGGGTTTGGTGGAGGGGGAGCAAAAGTGGAAGAGATTGAGATCACAAAGTGGTCAGAATAAGTGTAGTTTCAAGGGTTTGAAGTAAGAAATAGGTCAAGAGTGTTGGCTGCATGCTCATGTTGATTGAGAAAACAAGTAGGATGTTTGATAATTTGCTCCAGATCGTGAGTAATAGAGAAAGCAAGGGTCTCACTATCCTCCTACATCAGCGTGAGAAGAATGAAGCCACTCACTGTGGTGTACATTGAAGTCTCCAATGTAGAGAACTTCGGCATGTGGGTAAGAAGATAGCAAGGACTCATGGCACGAGGCCAGATATTCAAAGAAAGACACAAACTCGGTGGGGTTTGAAGAACAGTAGCAAAGGCAAAGGAAAACAGTGGTAGTAGAGAAATAGACTTTTAGCCAGAGAACATCTAAGTCAGGAGATTCAAGGTCCACGAGCCTTGCAGTAGGAGTGTTAGTGTTGCAATAGGCCCAGACCACACCTCTGGGACGAACACGAGAATACAGGTTATAGTGAGAGATTTGAAATGGGTTAGTGGAAGCATGGTTAGACAGCTGGGTTTCAGATAGGAGGAGGAGGTTAGGGAGGGAAGTACCCAATTGCTGTTCCACAGACGAAAGACTAGAGTTCGGGCCATGAATGTTAGAATAGTGAAGAGTGAAAGAAGCAGATCTAATAGGAGGTGCAAGGTTAAGGGTAGAACCATAACTACCACGTGGCGTGTCTATCCTCATGCCAGTTTTGGAATCAACAAGATCCCCGTAGATTCTTAGCACCCCTCTATGCCGGGTACTGAGGGCTATAAGCTGTGGACCTTCCATAAATATAGCAAACATTAGGAAAAAAGAGGACAAAGAGAAAGAAATAACTGGAGTGTTGTAACTTGTCAAATGTAATGGGATTTCAAGAGATTTGTAAAGAATATACCAGAATATTCGGTGTAGATGTAGGCATAAAGAAAAATCAGTCCTGAAGGAAGACTCAACCTGGAACTGTCTGACCAGATCCAGCTAAAACCGTAATACCTTGAGTCATATTCTTTCAATGGGCGGATGGTGCCATGGCCAACCTACTAAACAACCTGGTAGCCATATCAAAATATCGTCACCACATCCTCATCATATTTTTAGTTTTGAGTGATGGTAGGCTAATTCCCTCAGCCTCTCCTAATAACTTAAATTGCGCATTTCTGGCACCAGTTACGTGGCATGTTTTTTTAATTTCTTCCAGCTTATTTTTATATTTTTAAAGTGATGTTATAATATGGTGCTGCCCAACAACATAAATTGCATGAATATCCCTGAACATTTCCTTGTCCATGTGTCTGAGAGCTACCCTTACATTTGATTAGAAAGCATATGCCGTCCTTGCTATGCAAATTATATGCATATCAGGAGACAAATCTACCAACATGTTTGCTCTTAGATCTCTCTCATTCTCCATCTCTTGAAATTCTGCACCTGCTGATGAGTATCCAAAACTGAGTCTTCTTACAATTGTACCCATTATCATTACCTTACATTTTGAAGCATTGAATTTTATTAGCCACTTTTCTGACCACTCATGCAGACTATTTAGGTCTTCCTGAAGTTCTCTACTATAATTCTCGTCTCGTAATTTCTTCCCAATCTTTGCATCATCTGCAAGCATATTCAAAAAGGAATTTACAGACTCTGTTAGGTCATTTACATATGCAAGGAACAAAAGTGGCCCTAAAGCTAAACCCTGTGGAACCCCACTACCAATCCTTCTCCATTCAGACACTGTTTTACTATAACCCTCTGTTTCCTTCCTTCTAGGTAAGTTTTTATCTCTACCAAGACATTTCCACCTATCCTTGCCGACCTATACATATATATATATATATATATATATATATATATATATATATATATATATATATATATATATATATATATATATATATATATATATATATATATATATATATATACATATATATATATATATATATATATATATATATATATATATATATATATATATATATATATATATGGTAAGGAAACCCATCAGTAAAGCAACACAGAAAAATAACGCTATATTTCGTCCTAACTGGATCGCTTTACAGTTAGGACCCATAATATAGCATTAATTTTTCTATGTGCTGTTTCACTGATGTGTTACCTTACTATTTAGTGCTGTATGCTAATAATTTGTACTTTTAAATAAATAAATATATATATATATATATATATATATATATATATATATATATATATATATATATATATATATATATATATGTATATATGTATATATATATATATATATATATATATATATATATATATATATATATATATATATATATATATATATATATATATATATATATATATATATATATATATATATATATATATATATATGTATATATGTGTGTGAGATTACCTAACTGTGATTACCTACTTGTGTTTACGGGAAAGAGCCTAAAGTGTGTGTGTGTGTGTGTGTGTGATTACCTAATTGATTACCTAATTGTGTTTACGGTAAAGAGCCCAAAGCTCGTATCTTCCCGTCTCCTGATCGGTTCCATTTTTAGACTTAGTGATATGTGTGTGTGTGTGTGTGTGTGTGTGTGTGTATGTAAATATATATATATATATATATATATATATATATATATATATATATATATATATATATATATATATATATATATATATATACATATATATATATATATATATATATATATATATATATATATATATATATATATATATATATGAATAGAGAGAGAGAGAGAGAGAGAGAGAGAGAGAGAGAGAGAGAGAGAGAGAGAGAGAGAGAGAGAGAGAGAGAGAGAGAGAGAGAGGGGCAATAAGAAATGGGGTATAAACTTGTCACTCGAGCATATAATGTGAAGGATGGTAATAAAACCACATTTATAAACTCAACATAAAAAAGTTCCATGCAGTCTTTTCATTTAATATTTCAACAAGTTTTACTGTCTAATCTCTTGCAAAGATTAAAAAAAAATATAACACTAACTTCACTTCCTGCTTCAGATGCCTCTCTGAATTGTTTTGGACGGAGAGAAAAGAAAATGCTTCAAAAACTCCACAATAAGATGGGTTGTGAAAAACCAATGAAACAGCTTGTCACCGTAACTCCACCACTGGGTTATGACTCTGTGAGTAGAGTGCAGCATTTACTGACAGAATAGTGATGAGCAAGAGTTTTCCTTTATAATCTGCGCATGAAATTCCTTCTTTCTTTGTACAATTAGTATTCCTATTTGGTGAGATGCATTTTATATTTACTGTGAGAATTCACACTGCAAAGAATTTATATTGCAACCGCAATGATGGCAAGACATCATCATCATTAGGATGAGCTAGGAAAGGGGGGAGGAATATCACTGACGATGCCATCAATGAAGAGAGAAAATTTAGGAGGAAAATGATTATCAAACCTAGACAAAAAGATGAATTTTTTCTAATGTATTAAAATTCATTATCTGTTGCTGCGAAAATTCCAATTTTCGCAGCATAGATAATGAATTTTAATACATTAGAAAAAATTCATCTTTTTGTCTAGGTTTGATAATCATTTTCCTCCTAAATTTTCCCTCTTCATTGATGGTATCGTCAGTGATATTCCTCCCCCCTTTCCTAGCTCATCCTAATGATGATGATGTCTTGCCATCATTGCGGTTGCAATATAAATTCTTTGTATTTTAGTATACAGACCATGATTGATTGCTCTTTCATGCAATACAATTCTATTAATACAATATTTGACCTATATAGTTTTCTCCTTTTTTTAAGGCGCAATAGCAGTCTTTTTAACAGGTTGTTTTCCTCTGTAATACAAATAACAACAATCTTCTGACAGTTTTAGACATTCAGGTATTATACTAATTGCACCTCAATGTCTCATTATACATATCAGTCTATACATTACGTATTCACATATTTCATTTTAATGGAAGAAGTTTCAAAGCACACATATTCATGTCGTAATTAGCATGACCGCTCCCTCATTTACCGAAGTGTTCGTCAAATAGGTAATAACAATTATATAATGATAAACATGCTGGTCAAACTCATTAAAGCTAAAAGAAATCAAACAGCTGATCAGGATATGAAACGATATGAACTCTTTTATTTTCATTTATGCCTAGAGTAGATGTCACACTGTTCCCTGATCCACACAGACACTTTAGAGTGTTAAATCTTTACAATATTCTGTTAGAATTTACATGAGTGTGAAAAGCAAGCTGTGAAGCAAGAAGTGACATCACAAAGGATGTTTACGTAATATAGAGGATGCGATAAGATAGGACAGATAGGCCAAACTTACTGCTATGGTGCATACACCAAGAATTAGAAAAGACCGAACAATTGAGAGAGAATTTATATATTTTATAATGTGGTACTTAATGTAGTTATTTTACTGTTGACCGACCACATGTTTTAATCAGTCTTACTTTAAATTCTTTTAAATGACTGCGGTTTTTAAGTTGACAGTAATATATTGATCTTTTGTAAAAGCAGCTATGCATTACTACTACTATAATAATAATAATAATAATAATAATAATAATAATAATAATAATAATAATAATAATAATAATAATAATAATAATAATAATAATAATAATATCAATAATAATAATAATAATAATAATATTATTATTATTATTATTATTATTATTATTATTATTATTACTATTATTATTATTGTTGTTGTTATTATTATTATTATAATTATTATTATTATTATTATTATTATTATTATTATTATTATTATTATTATTATTATTATTATTATTATTAACACACAATAAATCATTATATCTGTAAAATTCATATCCTTCGTTAAGATAAGAGATACTATAGTTGCGTGTTGGTATTTTCTAAACATAAATTTCCAATCTCTTATCCCTTATCGAGTATTCAAGTAGCCTTCACATAAGCTCTTTTCATCTGCATCACAACAGTAATTCGTGCTTCCACGTGGAGGACAAGTGTCCAATGTCTGTGACTGACTCAGAAGGCCGCTTATTCATAAGGAGGAAAACGAATAATTTAATGAGATGAAAATTTTGTTTCACATGTGGTTTATACTATGTGAATACAGTACTTCACATGATGAATAATACTGATAATTACTTCAGTTTTCGACTAAAATTCATTGTTATATCGGTTACGACATTGTATTTTTGCAGGAGCAGGTTTCCAGAAAACCCAATTGCTAGCCACCCATGAAAGCAAAGTGAAGACATTGATAACTTGCTGCTTATTTATACTGGCACATTTTGAATCAGTAATGATGATATCAGCAAGACAAAGATCCAATAAGTTGATTTATCATTTCATTTTTGGAGTAACAAGAGGATATTTCTCTTCCTCTTGTTCATGTTAACCTTTTTTGTCATTTATTTGTTTTTTGTTATTTTGTCGTAACACACTGAACTAAATATGTTCTGCGTGACCTCTTGCGTATGAGGTTAGATTTACAGAGCTTGATTCTTCCTACCATCTACAGGTCTTTCCATCAGCGACTGAAGCGAATCGGTGCAATGACTTGATATGTCATGGGATGAACAAGCGGTGTATGCCGACAGAAGTTACAAATAAAACTGTGAAGGTTTGTGACCTATAATTGTTCATGTTTTGTTACGTATAAAACATGCGTTCCTTTAAGTATGTGTGTTTAACCTATAAATTAATTTTATACGAGATTTAATATGTTTGGATGACTTTTTTTAATTATTTGATAATGAATAAAATTTTAACGCAAATGATCTTTTAATAACAGGTGATGGCAGAAATGGTGAATGGTGTTGGAAAAAAATGCATGGAAGTTGACGTCGAAGAGCATGTGACGTGTGGATGCGGATGCTCAATGTCGCAAGAACAATGCAAAGGAGAAGAGGTTAGTTATAATCCAGCTCATGAAGAATATGTTCTTACCTCTCGAACACTTAATTTCGTTTTATGAAATAAGAACTACATGTTGTGTCGATTATTGGTTAAATTAAAAAGCAATTATATAGCAAGCGGAGGTAGATGATTAAATCAATTTCGTGTTCAGCTGAATATAATTTTAATTACAAACAGAAATTTATATATATATATATATATATATATATATATATATATATATATATATATATATATATATATATATATATATATATATATATATATATATATATATATATATATATAAGAAACTTACGCCAAAAATATTTCTAGATAAGAGATTCGTTACCTCTATGGTAGTTGTCGTTGTTGTTTCGGTTTTACGTCACGGACTCCCTTTTCTCCCAAGGGCTAGGACGGTTGCCTTCTTGAGAAGGACTTGTTTTGGCAGATGCAATCGTTACCCTGAGTGCATGCTCTTGCTAACCTCAGACCGTGACGGGGCGCGAACCCTCGACCTGACGCCTCAGAGTCGCGGACGCTACCGCTTGAGCCACGGTGACTACACCGTCACCTCTATGGTAGACACTCTCTTTATGCACTCATCAACAGAGATATTTGAGGCATAATGATTTGAGACTTGTGTAAATTTTGCAGTCCTCCTTGATGTTATTTTCACACTTTATGCACTCATCAACGGAAATATTTGAGGCATAATGATTTGAGACTTGTGTAAATTTTGCAATCCTCCTTGATGTTATTTTCACACTTTATGCACTCATTAACGGAGATAGTTGAGGCATAATGATTTGAGACTTGTGTAAATTTTGCAATCCTCCTTGATGTTATTTTCTCACACACACACACACTCAGGAGACGGGAAGATACGAGCTTTGGGTTCTTTTCCGTGAGCACAATTAGGTAATCACACACACAAGATGCGAGCTTTGGGCTCTTTCCCGTAAGCACAATTAGGTAAACACACACACACACACACACACACACACACACACACACACACACACACACACACACACACACACACACACACACACACACACACACACACACTGGTTATGATAGAGTGGATAGGGATCGATATTTTGATATGGCTGGCTCTAGAACTAGAGGTCATAGTTTGAAGCTTCGTAAGAAAACTTCTTCGCAGGATGTAAGGAAATACTTTTTCAGTGTAAGAGTAGTTGATAATTGGAATTCGCTAAGCGAGGAGGTAGTTAATGCTATCTCAATCCATAGTTTTAAGGACAGGTATGATAAGTATCACTAAGTATAAAATGGAACCGATGAGGAGACGGGAAGATACGAGCTTTGGGCTCTTTCCCGTAAACACAATTAGGTAATCACAATTAGGTAATCACACTCATGTATATATATATATATATATATATATATATATATATATATATATATATATATATATATATATATATATATATATATATATATATATATATATACTGAGGTTAGTAAGGGCATACACTCAGGGTAACGATTACATCTGCCAAAACAAGTCCTTCGCAAAAAGGCAACCGTCCTAGCCCTTAGTAGAAAAGGGAGTTCGTGACGTAAAACCGAAACCAAGCCAAACCATATATATATATATATATATATATATATATATATATATATATATATATATATATATATATTCTTTTTTTTTCTTTCCTCCCACAGTAGGCATTTTAGCTTGTCAGTGCGAAGCATCTTCTTCTCCATTCCGCTCTGTCCCGGAAGATATCCTCCTCCTCCAATCTATTCAGTCTTCCCATTCTATATTTTGTAAAGATTTCTTGTATACTATCCCTCCATCTTTTTCGTGGGCGGCCCTTGGGCCTTCTTCCGTCTGGTGTCAATTTTAATACTAGTTTTGTAATTTTTGCCTCCTCCATTCTCTGTACATGTCCCAGCCACCTCAGCTTAGCTTGATCAATTTTTGTTTCCAGTAATACCACTCCTAGTCTTCTTCTGAGTTTTTCAATCCTTATTCTATCCATTCGTGTTTTACCGAGTATAAGTCTGATAGGTTTCATTTCTGCAGCTACTAATCTACTCATGTCTGTTGTAGTCAATGTCCAAGTTTCAACTTCATAGCTTAATGTTGGTATAAGGACATTCGTGTAGACTAGTTCCTTAATTTCGGCTGGGATATGTTTTTCTTTGAACAATGGGTAGAGCATGTGGAATTGTCTGCAGTATTTATTGATTCTTTCAGTGATCTCATAGTGCATACCTCCAGTTGATTTAATGTTTACTCCAAGATACTTTAATTCTTTTGCTTGTGGGAGTGTAGTTCCATTGAGACTTATATTTAGGATCTCTTCTCCTCTACCAAATACCATGACTTCAGTCTACACTCTATTCATCTTCATTCCCGCTTCTTCAAGTGCCCTATCCCATCTCTCTGCCACCTCCTGCAATCCATCCCTACTTGTTTCCCAATGTCAAATATCATCTGCGTAGGCTAATGTCCTCATTGGTGTTTCTTGCTGGTTATTTACTTGTTTCATGATTTTGTCCATGTAGGTTATGAACAACAAAGGTGACAAAACACTTCCCTTCTTCATCCCAGATGTTATTTCAAACCATTTGTCCTTTTTATACTCTGTGCTTACTTTGCTTATGCATGGATTGTACGTGTTCTTGATTGCTTTCAGTAGTTGACCATTTATTCCATAATCGTGTAGGCATTTCCTCAATCTTTTTCTAGGTACAGAGTCAAAAGCCTTGTGCAGATCAATGGAAAAAAAAAAAAAAAAATATATATATATATATATATATATATATATATATATATATATATATATATATATATATATATATATATATATATATATAATATATATATATATATATATATATATATATATATATATATATATATATATATATATATATATATATATATATATATATATACGAATGGTTATGGCTATATAAGGAAATTTATATAAATTATGAGATCCTAAGTACTTAGTACTTTCAGATGTATTACTTATCTTCAGAGGAATCTGATTTGTACAAGCGAATTAATGTATATATATATATATATATATATATATATATATATATATATATATATATATATATATATATATATATATATATATATATATATAATATATATATATATATATATATATATATATATATATATATATATATATATATATATATATATATATATACACACACACACACACACACACTAAGTCTAAAATGGAACCGATCAGGAGACGGGAAGATACGAACTTTGGGCTCTTTCCCGTAAACACAATTAGTAATCACAATTAGGTAATCACACACAGAGAAAACATGAGAATAATGGAAATTAGCAACTCATCAAAGGAAATCACGTGCTTGACCATGCCAACAAATGTTTTTGCCGTGGTCAAGGCGTGAAACCAGGTAAATTAGATGCGATCAGTGGTAGGAGGGAAACGGGAACATATTAAATTGCTAAACTAGTAGTAACAGTAAAGAAAACACAATAATAATAATAATAATAATAATAATAATAATAATAATAATAATAATAATAATAATAATAATAATAATAATAATAATAATAATAATAAAAATATTAATAATAATAATAATAATAATAATAATAATAATAATAATAATAATAATAATAATAATAATAATAATAATAATAATAATAATAATAATAATAATAATAATGATAATAATAATAATAATAATAATAATAACAATAATAATAATAATAATAATAATAATAATAATAATACCTTGGACTCATGGAATGAGAAGTAAGAGTACCCTTATAATTCCCTGTATACTATAAGAGCTGCTCAGTAGGGTTAGTTGAGTAGAGAAGAGGAGGGTTATCCCATATTAATTATCTTTTTTGCTACAAATTTGGTTCAGGAAGGGAGGATGGGCAGGTTATGATGAGGTCCGTTTCCTAAGTTCTTTTGGTTTAAGAGTGGCTATATTGCAAGCCTCTGCGTTAAATATATAAAAAAAAATATATATTAATTTAATAATAGAGGCTAAGGATGTATTATTAACAATACTGTTGAAATATTGTTGAATATATTTAGTTGCATACCCATACTGTTTTTTTCACTCTAAAACATGTTCATGACTGTGATGTGCAGAGTTTTCAGTATCTGCCTTGCACACAATCCATAGCAGCGGCATGGAAATCAGATAAACAAAAGCTATGATAATTCATGATCCCTATTGCTTAGTTAAGAATGATGAGTTTTATGGAAGAAAAAGACCAGAACCAATTTATTCCTGAAACCTGATTTTGAGTGTAATTGGGCAATACCCAAATACAGTAGTTAGTGTCATTACACTCCTTCCACTTACACACAGTTTCTTTTTGGAATAACATTTTTCCACCATTTTATATCAGTCTGTCAGTTTTAGAATTAATCCAATTCTAAATATGTAGGCTACATATATAAGCAAAATTTTATCCATTCACGAGCTGCATAGTTTATCCTCTTTATAATATGAAGCAGATATTATTATCAAGTTTTAAATATGACTTCACCACCGAGATTATTGTACTTAAGGTTCTAGATGAGCAGAAATGTCAATGTGTGTGTCCTAAAGAGGCAGCAGAGAAGTGTGATGATAATGGTTCACGGTTCATGTGGGATGACATTACTTGCAGCTGCCAATGTACACCACAACCCTGTCCTGCAAATGCATTCTTCATTCACGAAACATGCAGGTAAATTTATTTTGCATACAAGTATGTTAGTAATTATTTACTGAACATACATACCTGGAATATTTATTTTTTTTACAATATAGCTCTCAGAGATGGAATAAAACATATATATTACATTCACAAATAAATGAAATCCGAACACAACTGTGGTAATATGTTATAGAAAATATTTGTATTCTCATTTCAGCTGCATGACAAACATGGATTAAAGGAAATCTACAGAAGAAGTCAGATTATTAGAAAATATAGCTGCTAGCCATAAACACTACTTTCACTGAGTGAATTGTAAACTGTTTGCTTTTATCATATAATCCAAATAACATGCAAATAACACCAAAAGTAGTAATACTGATAAAATAAAAACAACAATAAAGTCATTAGTAATATTTATGTGCAAAATTGCAATAATTAATGGAAAAAAATAGAATCTACAAAAAAATATCATAAACATCTGCAGAACATGCAAATAACTCAAAAGATGCGATAACCACATCACTAATAAAAGAAATAATAAATATTGCCAAAAAGTGCCCATGAATATATAGAAGGAATTAGAATAATAACGCAAGTAGTACTAAAAATGTCAAAAATAGCAATAATTTTGGAAAAATAACAATAATGGGAAAATTTCAATAATAATATCAATTTTACCTTTAAATATTTTGTTTGTAGTAAATAGAGCAATATTTAAAATACATTTTAACTATCAGCAATACAAGAATATTGGAAGAACCAATAAGGTTGCTATAGTAACAATACTAATCCAATTAACAAAAGAACAAAATAGTAATACAACAAACGGAAATTGTAATTATAACAAAATTGTAACTATATCACCAAAACATCAAAATTAAAAACAATTGCATTTATATAGCAATAGTAACAATAACTACTAATATTAGTATTAATAATGGCAATTTAAACGAAAACAATTTAAAAATCTGAAATAACACAATAGTAATGAAAGTTTAAAACATATCAGTAATACAAGCAATATTAAAAATAATGGCCATAATAGCAATGAAAGCATGAATTGTACCTATAAACCCCAAAGTTGAAATAATAACAAAACAACAACCATAATATCTGCAACACCAATAATCAAAGTTTTTGCATGCTTTAAAGAAAATTAGATATTCATAGAGGAAATCGAACAAAAACTCTTTAGCCATTAGAAATAAGAATAATGTTAATGATGAAAAAATCATTTGTTAGACCAAAAACAGGAATGCTGATCAAAAAAACAATAACAGAGGAGCAATATTTATGAGAAAAATCGTAATATTAACACTAATTGTAACGATAATGAAAAAAATAGTGATAACATCAATATTATTAGCAAATACGAGCAATAGCAGTAGTAACTACAAAATAGCTATAGAACTACAAAAATAACAATAAAAATGAAAATTGTAATAATAACATAATTGTAACAATATCACCAAAACACCAATATTAAAAACATTGCGTTTATATTAGCTAGAGTAACAAGAACTACTATTATTAGTAGTAATAATGGCAATTCAAGAGAAAGCAATTTAAAATTCGGAAATAACAAAATAGTAATGAAAATAAGAACATATCAGCAATACAAGCAACATTAAAAATATTGACCATAAAAGTAATGAAATCCAGAATTGTAATTATAAAGCCCAAAGCTGAAATAATAACAAATAACAACAAAAATCACTGCAATACCAATAATCAAAGATATTTGCATTCTTTATAGAAGAATTCATATACACTTCGAAAATTAGTTATCCTACGAGTAACTCGAACAAAAACTCTTTAGCCATTAGAAATAAGAATAATATTAATGATGATAAAATCACTTGTATGAACAAAAGCAGCAATATTGATAAAAAAAAGCAAAAATAAAACATATAGTAATAATTAAGAGTTATTTTGTAATAATAACACTAATTGTAACAATAATGAAAAAATAGTAACTATATCAACATTATTAGCAAAAAAAAAAGTCATCACTAAGAGCAATAGTAACAATAACGACCAAAATGGTAATAAAACAAATTCGCAATAAAAACTCAAATGACTACAATAACAATAATCATAGCAATTATATATATATTTTTTTTTAAATAGCAACATTATCTACTTAAATTAAGAATAAATATTGACTTTAACTGCGAAAATTAATATCATATAGGGGAAGTCAAACAAAAGTTCTTTAGCCATTAGAAATAAGAATAATGTTAATGATGAAAATATCACTTATGCCAGCAAAAGCAGCTATATTGATAAAAAAAAATTTAATAATAAAACCAATAGTAACAATTATGAGAAAATTTGTAATAATTACACTAAAAGTAACAATAATGATAAAACAGTAATAATGTCATTAAAATTGTATTAATAGCAAAAATGGCTCAAGCATCTACAATCAAAACAATTGCATTATTTACAGAAATAGTAAAATGATCTTCTAAATTGAAAATAAATATAGGAATTCAAACAAAATTTTCTAGGCATTAGAAATAAGAATAATATTAATGGTGAAAAGATCATTCGTAACACCAAAAGTAGCAATGCTGATAAAAGAAACACAATAATAAAGCAAATGGTAATACTTATGTGCAAAATTGCAATAATAAATGAGAAATAATAGAATTTAAAAAAAAAATCTTCAGAACATGCAAATAAGTCAAAAGAAGCCATGACAACATCACCAAAAAAAAAAAGAAATAATAAATATTGCCAAAATGTGCCCATGAATACAAAGAAGGAATTTAGAATAATAACACAAACAGTACTAAAAATGACAAAAATACCAATAATTTTAGAAAAATAACAATAATGGAAAAATTTCAATAATAATATCAATTGTACCGGTAAATTTTATGCTTAGTAGTAAATAGAGCAATTCTAAAAATACATCTTAACTTTTAGCAATAAAAGAATATTGAAGGAACCTATAAGGTTGCTATAGTAACAATACCGATCAAATTAACAAAAGAACAAAAACAGTAATAAAGCACACAAAAATTGCAATAGTTAAAAATTTTTAACTATTTGAAAAAATACTAATTTTAAAAGCAATTGCATTCATATTAGCAATAGTAACAATATTTACTAATAATAATAATAATAAGCATGGAAAATAATGCTAATATAAATAAATTAAATATCAGATTTAACAAAAGAGCATTGTTGATTAAAAATATCAGTAATATCAGCAATATTAGCAATAATGACCAAAGTAACACTAAAAACAGGAATTGTAGCGATAAAGGCTAAAGTTGAAATAATAAAAAATAGCAACAAAAATATTTGGAATCCAACAATCATAATATTTGCATTCTTTATAAAAAATATGAAAAAATAGTAACAATATCAACATTATTCTCCAAAAAAAAAAAAAGTCATCACTAAGAGCAATAGTAACAATAACGACCAAAATGGTCGTAATAAAGATGTAATAGTAAGAAATTTACTCCAACAACAATAATCAAAGCAAGAGTATTCTTTTTGAAATAGTAATATAATCTACTAGAATTATGAATAAATAGGAGAATTTAAACAAAATCTCTCTAGCCACTAAAAATATGAATAATATTAATGATGAAAATGCCTTATATAAAAGCAAAAGTAGCAATGCTGATACAAATAAGCAATAATATAACCAATAATGATAATCATGTGGAAACTGTAATAATAAATGAAAAATTATAGTAACTACCAAAATATCAAAAATATCTGCAGTACTGACAAAAATGTCAAAAGAAGAGAAGGTAGCATCAATAATACAAGGAATAAAAAAAATTGCAATAAAGAACTCTTTAATATATAGAACAAATTGGAATAATAACACAAGTTGTAAAAAAATAAAGAGAAAATTAATAATGATTGAAATCATAATTATGGAAAAATGCCAATAATAATATCAATTGTACCATGAAACTATTATACTATGTAGTAATAATGGAGCAATACCAAAATGGCATTTTTATTTATCAGCAATAACAGAATTATGAAACAACCATTAAAGAGAGCAATAATATCAATAACGACTAAAAATAGCATTACAACTGCAATAGTAACAAGAAAGAAGAAAATGGTGATAATAACAAAATTGTAGCTATCTCACTAAAACACCAAAATTAAAAACAATTGCATTCATATTAGCAATAGTAAAAATAAATACTAATATTAGCATTGGCAATTTAAACAAGAATAATTTAAAAATCATAAATAATAAAATAGTAAAGCAAATGAGAACATTATTTTCAAGCAATATTGAAAATAATGACCATAATAGCAATGAAAACGAGAATTGTCCTTAAAAAGACCAAAGTTGTATTAGCAACAAAATATCAACAAAATAACTGCAGCACCAATAATTAAAGTAATCGCATTTTTTAGATATATTAACATAAACTTCAAAACTAAGTTATCCATAGAAGAATTTAAACTAAAACTCTTTAGCCATCAGAAATAAAAATAATGATAATGAAGATAAATTAACATGTGCCACCAAAAAACAGCAATAATAAAATCAGTAGTGACAAAAGTGTGCAATATTGTGGTTATTAACCTAATTGTAGCAATAATGATGAAAATAGTAATAATGTCAATAAAGTTGTAATAATAGCAAATATGGCTCCAACACTAAATTGCAAAACAATTGCATTCTTTACAGAAATAGTAACATTATCTACTAAAATTAAAAATAAATGCAGGAATGCAAAAAAAAAACTCACTATCCATCAGAAATAAGAATAATATTAATTACAAAAAAATCATTTATAATATTAAAAGTAGCAACACATTGAAAAAGCAATAATTACACCAAAAATAATAGTAATTACAGAAAATATAAAAAAATATCTGAAGAACTGGAAAAAAATCAAATGGTGCAATGATTATATCACTAATAAAAGAAATAATAAATATCACAAGTAAGTGCCCATGAATATATAGAAGGAATTATAATAATATCACAAGTATTAATAAAATTGAAAAAAATAGCAATAATATCAGAAAAGTAAAAATTATGGAAAAATGTCAATAATGAAATCAATTGAACCAATTAATTTTTATGCTTAATAGTATATAGAGCAATACTAAAAATGCCTTTTAATTATCAGCAATAAAATAATATTGAAATAACTAATAAAAATTGCAATAGTAACAATAACGATCAAATTAACAAAAGAAAAAAATAGTAACAAAAAAGATGATAATTGAAAAAAAAACAATATTAAGAGCAACTGCTTTCATATTAGCTACTTATATTAGCAATAAGTATGGCAATTCATACTAAAACAAATAAATTTTAAATCAGAAATAAAAGAAGAGTAATGTCAATTTAAATATATCAGTAATACTTGAAATATTAGCAATAATGATTAAAATAGCCATAAAAACAAGAATTGTAATGAAAAAAGCTAAAGCTGCAATAAAAAAGTAACTGAACAAAACCAATCAAAACTATTGCATTCTTGACAGAAATATTAACATCAACTGCGAAAAATTCGAAAATTAGAAATGCTTAGAAAAATTCAAACAAAAACTCTTTAGTCATTAAAAATAAGTCTTCCTCTTTTTCTTCGTCTACATCTTTTCCCACTTTTATGTGGGGTCGATATTTCTGGCCAGTGTTCTCCATATGTTTCTGTTCCATACCTCATCTCCCAACAAACCTTTAGCCCTCAGATCATCATTGATGCAATCCATCCACCTACGTATTGGTCTTCCCCTCCTTCTCCTACCCTGTATATCCATTTCCATCACTCTCCTCCCAACATACTGTTCATTCCTCCTAACGACATGACCATACCATCTTAATCTACTTTCTTGTATCTTATCTGATATTTCTCTAACTTTTGAGGTACCTCTAATTACCTCGTTTCTGATCTTATCGCTTCTTGTCACCCCACACATCCATCTCAACATCCTCATCTTTGCCACATCCAGTTTTTTCTCTTGTGTCTTCTTTATTGCCCATGTCTCTGCTCCATACATCATCGCAGGCCTCACAACTGTCTTGTGCACTTTACCCCTCAAGTTAATCCCTATTCTCCTTTCGCACAGCACCCCAGACACTTTCTCCCAGTTCTTCCATCCTGCTTGTATTCTGTGGGTTATTTCTGACTCTAGGTCACCATCCTCTGCTACTGTTGATCCCAAATACTTGAACTTTTCAACTCTTTTCAACACCTCCTCCTGCAAATTGACCTCCCCATCCTCATCATCTCTCAACCTCAAGTACTCTGTCTTCTTCCTGCTGATTTTAAGTCCTCTATCTTCCATCACTCTTCTCCACTCCTCAAGCTTCTCCTCCACTACCTCTCGTCTGTTGCTACATAGTACAATGTCATCTGCAAAGAGCATACACCATGGAGACTAATCTCTAATACCCTGGGTTACTACATCCATGACCAGATCAAATAGATATGGACTCAAAGCAGACCCTCGATGCAGACCAACATTTACTGAGAGACTTTTCGTCAAGCCCACACTGCTCTTAACATTTGCCTCTGCCCTCTCATACATATCTTGGATGATTCTTGCATATTTCTCCGGGACTCCCTTTTCTCTAATACACCTCCACACCTCTGGACATGGTACTCGATTATATGCCTTTTCCAGGTCAATAAAGACCATATGCAGTCTTCTCTCTTTCTCCCGATGCTTTTCCATCAGTTGTCTCAAGGCAAATATGGCATCCCCTGTCCCTCTTCCAGGCATGAAGCCAAACTGTTCATCTTCGATTGCCGTTACCTCTCTGAGTCTCCTCTCTATGATCTTCTCCCATATCTTCATAGTATGACTTAACAACTTTATACCTCTATAGTTTCCACACTCCTGAATGTCTCCCTTCCCTTTTTAGATTGGGATGATTAGGCTTCCTCTCCACTCCTCTGGCATCTTTTCCTGGCTAAAGATCTTTTGCATTAAGTCCCACAAGATATCTATGCCTTCCTCTCCAAGACTCTTCCATACCTCCACTGGCATCTTATCAGGTCCTGCGGCCTTTCCATTTTTCATTTTCCTTACTGCCCGCTCGACCTCTCTTCAAGCCACTGTTGTTGTAACTGCTTCATTTGGAAGTCCATCTTCAAATACGTATAAATAAGTATAATGTTAATAAGTGAAAAAATTACTTATACCAACAAGAGCAGCAAACCTGAACAAAAAAGCAATAACAAAACCAATGGCAAGAATGATGAGCAAAATTGTATTAATAACACTAATATTAGCAATATTAGTCATAGTCATAGTCATAGATTGTATTGCCAAATATTCAGTATACATACAGGAATAAATATGTACATTATATTCAGAGGCACTAGCCTGCTGAGCAAGAGCTCCTTGGCAGGCAGTTTAATATACATTTCAAATAATTTAAAGTATGACGGCAATAGTTAACAAAAGCTCCAATATAGGATTCTCATACTTATCTTGTAATAAAACAAAATAGTAGCCTGACCTTAACCTGGACAAAATGATGCACCAACACTGTATTAATTATTAATCAACAGCTGCTTGATTTTGCCTGGTAAATAAATGATGCTTGAGTTTCTTTTTAAATAAAGTTGTGCCAGTTATTGTTTTTAAATCTTCTGGTAATGCATTCCAGCATTTTGAGCCAAAACAGTGAATAGAAAATTTGTACAAGGTTGTTCTCGGCTGTGGACATATCAACATTATTGGCAATAAAAATATAGCATTAATAAGAGCAAAAGTAAGAGAAATTAACAAAATTGCAAAAAATACAAGAATAGTCACAATAAAGAACAAAGTTGTAGTAAGAACACAAATGACTGCAACACAAATAAAAAAAATGGCATTCTTTGCAGAAATAGTTACATTATCTAATAAACTAAATATAAAGTTAACATTAACTACTAAAATTAGTAATACACAGGGTGATTCAAGCAAAAGCTCTTAAGCATTTTTAAAATAAGAGTAAAGTTGATGAAAAAATATCACATTTATCAGCAAACTCTGCAATACTTATCAAAAAAGCTATAACAAAACATAGCGAAACAATTATGAGCAATTTGTAATAATACCATTAATTGAAACAATAATAATAATAAATAGTAATATTTTCTATAAAATTGTAATAATACAATAAATTATTCCAACACCAATAATCAAAGCAAGTGCATTTTTTTACAGAAATTGTAAAATTACCTTCTTGAATTAGAGTTAAATAGGGGAATTCAAACAAAAACTCTCTAACCACTTGAAATATGAATAATGTTAATGATGAAAATGTCATATATAACAACAAAATCAGCAATAAATATATAAAATAAGCAATATTATAACCAATAGTGATAATTATGAACAAAGTTGTAAAAATAAATAAATCTATCTATCTACCTTGGCTGTTTCCCCCTTTAATTGGTAGGTAGCCGACATAAAGAAAAGAAAACAATAAGGGGAGTACTTTGCTCTATGGGCAATGATGAGGGAGCTAGCGACCATTCAGATGGCACTACAGGAGTGCCACATTACATCCTCCCGGCTCTTCCACAACCTGTGTCGCTTCACAACTGCCAACTCCCCTACTGCCCCTACCACAGGGCTACCTCTGTAAGATGCAGCCCCGTGGTAACAGCAGATGCCCATCAGAGCTGCGTCACAATCGCTCGCCACTCATTCCTATTCCTAGCACGCTCACTTGCTTCCCTCACATCCATCCTCCTATCATTTTGGGCTCTCCTTACTCCATCCATCCACCCAAACCTAGGCCTCCCTCTAGCATTTCTCCCATCAACTCTTGCATTCATCACCTTTTTCAGCAGTCTTTCAACATCCATCCTTTCCACATGGCCAACCCATCTCAGAACATTCATATCTACTCTGCCTGCAATTTCTCTCCTCACACCCGTTCTTGCTCTCACCACTTCATTCCTAACCCTTTCCAACCGAGATACACCAATCATACTCCTCAGGCATTTCAACTCAAACACATTTAGATTCCGTCTCTCATTTACTTTCATTCCCCCTAACTCTGATCCATACATCACAGTTGGCACAACCATTTTCTCATACAAAACTTTCTTAACATTCATTTCCAACCCTCTATTCTTCATCACTCCTTTCAATGCACCCAACACTTTACATCCTTCATTCACTCTGTGACACACATCTGCTTCCACTCCACCATTTGCAGCTATAACCGATCAACTTCCTCAAGTGTCTCTCCTTTCAACTTAACATTCAATCCAGCACCATCCTCATTTCTTCTACACCTCATAACCTTACTCTTTCCCACATTCACTCGCAACTTCCTTCTCTCACACACCATTCCAAATTCTGACACTAACTGACACAGCTTCTCCTCTGAATCTACCATCACCACAGTATCATCTGCAAACAGCAACTGATTCAGCTCCCACTCGTTATCATCCCCAACTACCATTCTCAAACCTCGACCACTCACTCGATCATTCACCTCTCTTACGACTCCATCAATATACAAATTGAACAGCCATGGTGACATCACACATCCCTGTCACAGTTCCACACTCACTGGAAACCAATCACTCACTTCATTCCCTACCCTAACACAAGCTCTACTGCCCTCATACAAACTCTTCACTGCATGCAACAATTTACCATTAATTCCATATAATCTCAAAACATTCCACATTGCCTCTCTATCAACTCTATCATAAGCTTTCTCCAGATCCAAAAATGCAAAATACACATCCTTACCGTTTGCTAAATATTTCTCACATAACTGCCTAACTATAAAAATCTGATTTATACAACCTCTATCTCTCCTAAAACCAGTCTGCACTTCCGCAATCACATTTTCTGTCTTATCCCTAATCCTATTAACCAGTATCCTACCATACACTTTTCCTACTACACTCAACAAACTTATACCCCTAAAATTACTGCATTCATACACATCTTTCTTACCTTTGTATAGGGGCACTCTACAAGCAATCACCCATACCACTGGCACCATTGACAATATAAAGCATATATTAAACACTCTCACTAACCATTCCAATGCAGTCACACCCTCTTCTTTCAACATCTCCGCTCTCACACCATCCACTTCAGGTGCTTTACCTGTTTTCGCTTCATACAATGCCCTTTTCACCTCCCCTCTTGTAATCTCTCTCATTTTCATCTCTCATTACTGGCACTTGAACACCCCCCCCCCCACTGCCACTATAGCTGCCTCTCTATCTTCCTCAACATTCAGCAAGCACTCAAAATATTCTGCCCATCTTTTCCTTGCATCGTTCCCTCTTAACATCTGTCCATTCATATCTTTCACTGTCTCTTCCATCCTCGATCTACCCTTCCTCACTCTCTTCAGTTCTTTCCAAAACTTCTTTTTATTCTCCTCATATGACCTACTAAAATCCTGTCCCCACCTATTATTTGCCTACCTCTTCTCTTCCTCTACCTTCCACTTGGTTTCCACATTTTTCTCCATATATCTTTCATACTTCTCCCTACTTTTACGCTGCAGCCATTCCTCAAAAGAACTCTTTTTCTCTTCCACCTTCATTTTCACCCTTTCATTCCATCACTCGCTGCCCCTCCTTATGCCACCTCCAACAAACCTCTTTCTACACGCATCACTTGCATTTCCCACAAAACATTCTTTCATCAACCCCCATTCCTCCTCTAACTCCCCAACTTCTCTTTCTTTCACCTGTGATATGCCACCTTTCAACCTGTCCTGATATTCCTGTCTCTTCTCTGGCTTTTTCAACTCTGCAACCTTCACCAATTCCCATCTACATCCCCCCTCTCTATTTCCCCACTCTTTTGCTACTACCACTTTTTATTCAACCAAAAAATGATCAGACTCCCCAGCAGCCACATCCCTAAATGCATGCACATCTTTCACTCTACCAATCATGCTCTTTGCTTCAAACACATAATCCATCTATGCTCTTTCTTTCACTCTTCCATTTGCCACTTTCATCCATGTATACTTATGTATTAACTTCTTCTTGAAAAAACTATTACCTATCACCAATTCTTGCTCCACACACATATCTAACAGTCTCTCGCCACTCTCATTCCCACCTGGTACCCCATACTTTCCTACAACACCTTCTACCTCTCCATCACCAACTCTGGCATTCAAGTTAACCAACACAACTACATAGTTCCTTCTACTCAGACCATCCACACACCTAGTTAACTCATTCCAGAATTCATCCCTCTCTTCCTCACTTCTCTCACATCCTGGCCCATACGCACTAACAAAAGCTAAACATTCCCTACCTATCCTACCCCTCACTCACATCAGTCTAGATGACACTTCTTTCCATTCCACTTCCTTATTTACCATAAATTCACTCAGCAATAATGCCACACCTTCTCTCGCTCTCCCCCTTTCAAACCCAGACACCCTACCTGTCACATCACCAAATGCCATTTCTCATTTTCCTTTCATTTTCGTCTCACACAATGCCAATACATCCATCCTCCTCCTACCATACATATATCCGATCTCACATCTTTTGCTCTCTATCGTACTACAACCACGCACATTTAGACACCCCAAAACTAGAGTTTGGGGAGAAGTATTCTCCCCTCTACTCCCCTTCTTCTTTGACATCTCGCAGGAGGTTAATACAAGGAGGGGATTCCTAGTCCCCTCGCCCTCTTACGACAGGCAGGGAATATGTTGGGGCTATTCTTTGATGACCGCCAACACAGGGCACAGCTGACAAAAAAAGTCAAAAGATGAGATGATAACATCAATAAAAAAGGAATAATAAAAATTGCAACAAGTACCCATGAATATAAATAACAAATTAGAAAAATAAAACACGTTGTAGTAAAAAAGACATAGCTAATAATTTTTGAAAAGTAACAATAATGGAAAAATGTCAGTAATAATATCAACTGTACCAGGACACTTTTATGCTTAGTAGATATCAATGAGCAATACTAATATTATTTTTTAATCATCAGCTATAACAAAATAATTAAAAAATAATTAATGATAGCAATAATATCAATAATGAACACAATAGCAATAGGGCTACAATAGTAACATTAAAGACAAAAAAATTTATAATTTTTTTTAACTATATCACCAAAACACCAAAATTAAACACAACTGCATTTATATTAGCAATTGCAACAATAACTACTAATATTAGCATTAATAATGGCAATTCAAACGAAAACAATTTAAAAATCTGAAATAACACAATAATAATGAAAATTAAAACATCAGTAATACAAGCAATATTAAAAAGAATGACCATAAGAGCAATAAAAAGAGGAATTTTAACGTTAAAACCCAAAGTTGTAATAATAACAAAGTAACAGCCAAAATATCTGCAACACCAATAATCAAAGCTATTGCATGCTTTAAGGAATTATTATCATAGACTTCGAAAAGTAGGTATCCATAGAGGAATTCAAACAAAAACTCTTTAGCCATTAGAAAGAAGAATAATATTAATGATGAAAAAATCACTTGTTAGACCAAAAGCAGGAATACTGATCAAAAAAGTAATAATAAAACATTAACAGTTATGAAAGAATTTGTAATATTAAAACTAATTGTAACAATAATTAAAAAATAGTGATAACTTCAATATTATTAGCTATAATATGTGCTTTTTCAAGTGCGGATTCCAAAAGGAGGCTGCATATTCGAGTTTTGGCCTCACATAGATTACATAAACATTTCTGAACATTTCCTTGTCCATGTGCCTGAAGGCTACCCTTACATTTAATAAGAAGGCATATGTTGCCGTTACTATGCCATTTATATGTATTTCTGGAGACAAATCTGCTAATATGTTTACTCCTAGATCTCTCTCATTATCTGTCTCTTGACGTTGTACTCCAGCCACCGAGTAGTCAAGCTTGGGCCTTTTTGCACTTGTACCCATTCTCATTACCTTACATTTTGAAGTATTGAATTTCATTAGCCACTTTTCTGACCACTCATGCAGACTATTTAGATCTTCCTGAAGTTCTCTACCATTGTTCTCGTTTCCTACTTTATTCACAGTCTTTGCATCATCTGCAAACATATTCATGAATGAATTTACAGACTCTGGTAGGTCATTTACATATACAAGGAACAAAAGTGGCCCTAAAACTGAACCCTGTGGAACTTCACTACTAACTCTTCTCCATTCAGACATTGAGTGTCTTACTCTAACCCTCTGTTCCCTTCCTTCTAAGTAAGTTTTTATCCATTCCAAGACATTTCCACCTGTTCTAGCCATTGCTTGCAGCTTCCTAATATGTCTCTCATGTGGAACAGTGTCAAACGCTTTCTGGAAGTCTAGGAATATGCAATCTGCCCAGCATTCTCTTTCCTGTAAGATTCGGCATACCTCATTATAAAATTCTAATAAGTTTGTTACTGTTGATCTACCTTCTCTGAAGCCATGTTGCCTCACTGACAAAAAGTTGAAGGATTCCAAGTGAAGAGAGATATGTTTCCTTAGTAGTTTCTCCATAACTTTACAAACTATGCTGGTCAAGAAAACTGGTATATAGTTTAGAGCCGTATCCCTCCTTCCCTTTTTGAAGATAGGTATCACGTTTGCTTGTTTCCAGCATCTTGGAATCTCCCCTGACTCCAGTGACTTTTTAAATATGATACTTAGTGCCACTGATATTGAGTTTGCGCATTTTTTAAGTACATGAGGGGATATATCATCAGGACCTGTGGCTTTATGAACATCTAACGCCATCAGCGCTTTCCATACCTCTGTGGCTGTAAGGATGATGTTCTCTAATACCGGCCCTTGAGCTTCTATCTCTGCCTTCTGATGGGGTGGGGGTATTTTATACTGTAAATGCTGACTGAAACTCCTTATTCAGTTCTTTGCAGATCTCTTCATCCGTCTCAGTGATGCTTCCAGCCGCTCTCTTAAGCCTTAAAACCTGTTCTTTTACCTTCTGTTTTCCTCTGATAAAGCTGTGGAAAAGCTTGGGATTTTCTTTAGCCTTCCTGGTGATGTCCTCTTATAGTCTCTCTCTACCTCTCTTCTTTTACTTAGGTAATCATTTCTTGCTCTTTTATAGGTTTGCCGGGCATTTTTGTTTTTTCTCCTCCTATACCTTTTCCAGCATTTGTCTCTCCACTCCTTAGCTCTTTTACACTCATTATCAAACCATTTCTCTCTGGCATGAATTACACCTACTTTGGTGACAGGTATGCAGCAATCTACTATCTTCCCATTTTTCTCACAAAAGATGTCATACATTTCTTGTACAGATTTGTTGTAAAATAAGGTTCTCCAGTCAATAACTGCAAAAAGCTCATTCATTTTGAAGTAATCTCCTTTCGGATAGTTCCTTCTCATGTCCTTAGTGCCTCTACTCTCAGGCAGAATATCTTTAATGATATACTCCATCAACAACACACAGTGATCACTCTTTCCAATTGGTGGTTCATACTCAATTTTTTCAATATCCAACACATTATCTGTGAATACTACATCAAGTAGTGATGGCTCATCCCCACCCCTGGCCCTCGTTGGTTCCATTACATGTTGGTGTAGGAAATTCCCTTGTACACAATCTAGGAATCTTGCCCCAAATGAGTCCTCACCACTGTGTAGGTCAAGATTTATCCAATCTATCTCTTTATGATTAAAATCTCCCATAATAAAAATCCTACACTTTCTCTCCCGTGCCATTTTAACAACTGAGTTTATGACTTCATTAGTACCTATATGACTTTCCTCATAAACTTCCAGGCTATGTTGGTTCCTTGGAGGGTTATATACAACAGTTATTATAATGCTCTCTGATCCAGTATTTATGCGAGCAACAAAAAATACCTTGAACTCACTTTATATAGCCAAGTTTATTTCTTCAACCTGAATCCTTTCACTTATGAGCAGTGCTATCCCTCCACCAGTCCTCTCAGATCTTTCAACCCTTAATATTCTGAAGCCCTTATGAAAAACTGTGACACTGTTTATGTACTCACTCAACTTAGTCTCTGTAATTGCTACTATATCTGCCTTACTGTTGTGAATCCAATCTTTTAATTCTACTGCCTTACCAGCAAATCCATCAGCATTTGTGTATAACAATCTTAATGAGGCCCCATCCCCTGATCTTCTGTCATTATCTTCTTTATCTCCCCTTTGTCTGGAAGAACTCTGAAATGAAAATTTTTCTTCTCTTCTTCATTTCTTTCCTCATTTAACCTTCTTGACTCTTGCAACAAGTTTTTTATCTTACCCCTCTCTTTCTGTGTTCTGCATCGTCTAATGAACACTTCTTTGAATTCTTGAAGGTCTTTTAGACTTTTTCTTTCTCATCAATATTTCCTTACATGTTTCTCCTCTCTCAAAGGTTTCTTTTGTTGGTCTCTGCTTCTCTTCCCGCGAATATTTGCCTAGTTGGTGAATGTTTACAATATCCTCAGGACCACAAACTATTCCAAGCTTTCTTATCAGGTCTACAACCCTAGCTTTATTTTCTTCAAGTCTCCCCTGCCATGTTGGCTCCTGGAATTTGCTTATGCCTGAGATTACCACTGTCTTCTCTTTATCAAGTGCCTGTTTAATCAGTGGATTTGCCCTTTCCATAACAATGTCTTTCATTTCTTTGATTACTGTCTCTTTATAGTCAACTGTTTGTATGTTTTCCAGTGCCACCACCTTTACAGCCTCTTTTACTGCCACATTCCCCTTTAGTGCATCAGCAAAGGAAGTTTTCATGGCGTCGTGTTCCGTATTCAGCTCCTGGAACTCTTTTCTAAACTGTTCAATGATTTCCTTAATCTGAACATTCCAAGCTGCAATCTCGTCTCTCTCAGAAGAGAGCAGTGAACTAACATCTAATTCCTTTAGGTTGTCATTCAGCTGTTTGTTGTTATCTTCTTGTTTAGAAATTCTGGTTTCTAGTTCACTCTTTTCCCCTTCCAGCTCCTTTATTCTTTTTTCTAGTTATTTTCCCTCCTGCCCTTGTGCTTTATTTATTTCCTCCAAAAATCTTATATCCTCTCTGAGTGTTTCATTCTCTTTCATTTCTCAATCCATATTCCGAATTTTATTATCAAGGCTTATAATCATTGCCTCTAAATCCTTGATTTTCTGTTTTAATTTCATAATAGCCACCCCTCCTCCTGACCCATGGGTGGGAGAGGTTTGGGACAGAGATGGCCTCATTTTTATGTTTTCCCTTTCACAGAATATAGAAAGAAGAAGAGAAAGAGAAAAAGAGAGAAAAACGTTTATTTAAGCTTCACACAGAATTTTGATATCTTCATATAAGTGCTATTTAGTGACTCAATTTATCTCTTTTCTGGTAACACACATCCTAACTTAAAAATTTGACTTTGGTAATTTGAGGAAAAAAAGAAAGAAATTGCAAACAAAAACAAAAGTGTACCTGAAGGAAAATTCGAATTTGTATCTGAGGAGACACCCACCTGTTTCTGCTATATATTCTTCTTAACTGATAAACTCACTTGCTAACCAAGATATGTTATCACAGGATCAGACTTTACATTTAACTCAATATATATGCAAAATAAAAACTAATAAAAGAGAAAGCTAAAAGAAAAAAAAATAAGAAAATAAGACAGCTGTGCTACTTGGCAACTTAACTCAGTACTGTTGACAGGTGTATTTTTGGTATTTATTTAATTATTCAATTATTTCGTGCATCAAACTAACTATCAAATTAATATAAATGGGAAGGATACTGAATTTAACAATATATGGAACCACAGGATCAGGTAAACGGCTTAAGAGCTCTCCCCAATTCACACACAAAATTAGGTAATGTGATGTGATGGCTTCACCTCTGGCAACTCTTCTAAATTTCCTTCAAGGCAGAACAGGACAGCTTCTTCTCTATCCCCTCATGAAAATGTTCTCAATTTTTTCCATTAATATTTTGGACAGTCTCGTCATACAACAAATATAAAAATTTTACTCACAATACTCTGCAGGATTTCTTATTTAGGGAAATTATGTTTAAGTTTTACACTTAACTCTTAGTGTGTGTGTGTGTGTGTGTGTGTGTGTGTGTGTGTGTGTGTGTGTGTGTGTGTGTGTGTGTGTGTGTGTGTGTGAGTAATTACCTAACTGTAATTACCTAATTGTGCTTACCAAAATGAGTCCCAAGCTCGTAACTTCCCGTCTCCTGATCGGTTCCATTTTGTACTTAGTGACACTTATCATACTTGTCTTAAAAACTTTGGATTGATTTAGCATTAACTACCTCCTCGCTTAGCGAATTCCAATTATCAACTACTCTTACTCTAAAAAAAAAAAAAAAAAAGTACCTCCTTACATGCTGCAAAGAAGTTTTTTTTTACGGAGCTTCAAGCTATGACCACTAGTTCTAGTTCCAAACATATCAAAATATCGATCCCAATCCACTCTAACATAACCATGAGGAAATTTAAAGACTGTCACCATATCCCCTCTCGATCTTGTAGCTTCGAGTGATGGTAAATTTAATTCCCTCAGCCTCTCATCATAACTGAGATTGCGTATTTCTAGCACCAATTTCATCGCATGTCTTTGAACTTTTTCCAGCTTAACAACGTTTTTTTTCAAGTGCGGATTCCAAAAGGGGGCTGCATATTCAAGTGTTGGCCTCACATAGGTTACATAAATATTTCTGAAAATTTCCTAGTCCATGTGCCTGAAGGCTACCCTCACATTTGCTAAGAAAGCATATGATGCCCTCACTATGCCATTTATATGAATTTCTGGAGACAAATCGACCAGTATGTATACTCCTAGATCTCTCTCATTCTCTGTCTCTTGAAGTTGTACTCCAGCCACCTAGTATTCAAGCTTGGGCCTTCTTGCATTTTTACCCATTCTCATGACCTTACATTTTGAAGTATTGAATTTCATTAGTCACTTTTTTGACCACTCATGCAAATTATTTACATCTTCCTGAAGTTCTCTACCACTGTTCTCGTTTCTTACTTTCTTCACAATCTTTTCATCATCTGCAAACATATTCATGAATAAATTTACAGAGTCTGGTAGGTCATTTACATATAAAAGGAACAAAAGTGGCCCTAAAACTGAACCCTGTGGAACTTCACTACTAACTCTTCTCCATTCAGACACTGAGCATCTTACTCTGACCCTCTGTTCCATTCCTTCTATGTATGTTCTTATCCATTTCAAGACATTTCCACCTATCCTAGCCATTACTTGCAGCTTCTTAATAAAACTCCCGAGTGGGACAGTGTCAAATGATTTCTGGAAGTCTAGGAATATGCAATCTGCCCAGCCCTCTCTTTCCTGTAAGATTTGGCTTACCTCATCATAAAATTCTAATAAATTTGTTACTGTTGATCTACCTTCTCTGAAGCCATGTTGTCTCACTGACAAAAAGTTGAAGGATTCCAAGTGAAGAGAGATATGCTTCCTTAACAGTTTCTCCATAACTTTGCAAACTATGCTGGTCAAGGAAACAGGTCTATAGTTTAGAGCCGTATCCCTCCTTCCCCTTTTGAAGATAGGTATCACGTTCGCTTGTTTCCAGCATCTTGGAATATCCTCTGCCTCCAGAGACTTTTTAAATATGATACTTAGTGCTAATGATATTGGTTTAGCGCATATCTTAATTACATAAGGTGATATATCATCAGGACCTGCAGCTCTATGGTCTGTTAACTCCATCAACACTTTGTATACCTCTTTGGTTGAAAAGATAATGTTCTCTTGTACCGGTCCATGAACTCTTATCTCTGCAATATGAAGGTGGAGTATTTTTTGCCATAAATAATGAATGACACTCTTTGTTCAATACATCACAGATCTCTTCATCCATTTCAGAGATGCTCCCATCCTTTCTCTTTAACTATAAAACCAATTCTTTGACCTTCAGTTTTCCTCAGATAAAGATGTGGAAAAGTTTGGAATATTCATTAGCCTTACTCATGATATCCCTTTTCATAACATCTCTCTGTCTCTCTTCTCTTACTTAGGTAATCATATCTTGCTCTTTTATAAGTCTGCCAGGCGTTTATGTTTTCTTTCCTATCCCTTTTCCAGAATTTGCCTCTCCACTTCTTAGCCCTCTTACACTCATTATTGAACCAATTCTCTCTGGCATTATTAACTCTTAGTTTGGTGGAAGGCAAGCAACAATATTGACTGTCTTCCCATATTCCTCACAAAAGAGTTTGTACATTCCTTGTACAGATTTGTTGCTAACTAAGGTCCTCCAGTCAATAATTGCAAAAAGCTTACAAATTTTTAGGCAATCTCCTTTTCGATTGTACCTCCTCTAGTCCTCAGTGCCTCTACTTTCAGGTAGCACATCTTCAAGGATATACTCCAGCAACAACACACAATGGTCACTATTTGCAGTTGGTGGTTAATACTCAATTTTATAAATATCCAACACATTATCTGTGAATACCAAGTGAAGTAGAGATGGCTCATCCCACTCCTGGCCCTCGTTGGTTTCTGTATATGTTGGTGTAGGAAATTTTCTTGTACACAATCTGCAATCTTGCTGAGTCCTCCCCAGTTGTGGGTCAGGATTTACCAAATCTATCTCTTTATGATTAAAATTTCCCATAATCAAAACCCTTCACTTTCTTTCCTGGGTAGTGTTAACAACTAAATTTATGACTTCGATAGTACTTATATGACTTTCCTCATAATCTTTTAGCCTATGTTGATTCCTTGGTGGGTTATATACAAAAGTTACTATAATCCTCTCTGACCCAGTATTTATGCGAGCAACAAGATATTCCTTGAACTCACTTCTATTGCAAAGTTTATTTCTTCAACCTGAATTCTATCACCTATGAGCAATGCTATCCCTTCACCGGTCCTCTCAGAACTTTCAACCCTTAATATTCTGAAGCCTTTAAGAAAATCTGTGGCTCTAGTTATGTCCTCACTTAAGTTGGTCTCTGTAACCGTTAATATGGCTGCCTTACTGTTGTTAATCCTATCTTTGAATTCTACTTCCTTACCAGCTATCCCATCGGCATCTGTGTACAGCAATCTTAATGAGACTGCATCCCCTGATCTTCTAGTATTATCTTCTTTATCTCCCCTTTGGCTCAATGCAGTCTTAAGCAAAAACTTTTCTCCTCCTCTTCATATCTTCCCTCATTTAACCTTCAAGCTTTGGGCAACAAGTTTTTATCCTTTTATCTCTTCCCTGTGTTCTGTATGGTCTTATGAACACTGTTCTGATTTCTTGAAGGTCTTTTAGATTTTTTTCCCTCATCAATACTTCTCTACAAGTATCCTCTCTCTCAAAAGTTATTTTCATTATTCTTGCCTTTCTCTCCCTAGAATATTTATCAATTCAGTGAATGTTTACAGAATTCTCTGGACTACATGCCACTCCAAGCTTCCTTATCAGGTCTAAAACTCTACTTTATTATTTTCAAGTCTCCCATCCCATATTGACTCCTGGGATTCATTTATGGCTGCGATTACCACTGACTACTCTTTAATAAATGCCTCTTTGAGCAGTGGAGTAGCCCTGTCAATTACATCTTTAATTTTTTTCTTAGTGTTTTCTTTTTGGTAGTCATCCATACTTACATTTTCCAGTGCCACCTCCCTCACTGCCACTTTTATTGCCACATTTTGCTTTACTGCATCCACAAAGGACCAATTACTTGCCTCAAGTTCAATATTCAGCTCCTGAAATTATTTTCTAAACTGTTCTATGTTTTTGTTTATATGGACATTCCAAGGTGCAATCTGGTCTTTCTCAGAAGAGAGCAGTGAACTAACTTTTGGTTCATTCAGGTTGTCACTCAAGTGTTTGTTGTTATCTTCTTGTTTAGAAATTCTTATTTCTGTTACACTCTTTACATATCGGTTTATACCATCAAAGAGGAATGTATATTTTACACAAGGTTTGAAGACTGCATGACCCAGATATCTTCTTTGAAGAATTGCATAGAGAGAGCTTCTCCCATTGGAGTACAGGTTATTCACCAGTAAAGATCTTCAACATGAATTCCCTCCTGCTTTGGTAACTAAGCTCTGGAAGGTCATTTTTCATCTTCAAGTTATCAGATATGTTTTAACAAAAACAGGTCACTTGAAAAAAATCTGAAGATTAGGTAATTCCACTTCAAGAAGTCTAAATATGTTTTTCTTGGAGATGATTAAGGATGATCTTTGAAAGTTCGACTAGCAAGGCAGAAGGAACTTCATGTTAAATATCAATTCTGGCAAAGAAACCTGTACCCTAATGGGAGACGCTTCTCTATGCTGTATAATGGGTTCCCAAAGTTGTTTCACAGAACCCCAGGTTTCCTTGAAAAGTAATCAGGGATCAGAGAAATTAACACAAATGTGAAAATATATATTTATATAAATATTACAAAGTACAGTACTCACTAAAAATTTAGTTTATGTCAATAGAGAAAAGTCTATTTTTCTCAAATGAAGATAAATCATTTTGAAGAAATCATTTTGAACATAATAGCAACTCCTGCTTTAAAAGTTGTCATGCTCGTGCCACCCTTCATTTTTGAGTATCTGGTATGTTTTATATAAAAATTTCTTATAAGACGCACCTAAGTTTCATAAAAAAGTAATTAATATTAGTTCATAACTGTATGCAAAATTGTGTACACTAGGTTTATAGGCATTGCTGACAGATTTGGGGCTCGTCTTTTACTACGACTGAAGAGGTACTCGACACCAGTGCATATTAGGCTTTAGTAGTATGGTTCACAAACTTCTGGAGTGTAGTGGTAAGAACACTTGCACAAAAGAGCTTAATGAACTGTAGGGAAAATTATAGTAAAGGCATCAATTTTTCCAAGCCTGTTTCATGATATACTGTAAATCTGTTTACAAGACGCTGAAATACGAAGCCTAACAAAAACCTGACGTAGAGGATTGTGCTGGTAGCACTGCTTGCATATACTCATACAAGTGCCTCTACCGGCTTTGTTGCTGGATATCTTTAACTTGTACTCAGTGTATTAGTGCAGTTGGAAGCCATTTTTCTTTGTGTCAGGATTTTAAACTAACCCTACAATGGATCGAAGCTTGAAATATGGGTCTTGTAAGAATACTGATCTTACTAGTAATGTAGAAACTAGTGAAATAAAAGCATCTACAAAGAATGTAGAAGGTGTACAATTATGAATCAACAATAGTGTGAATAATTCACAGACAAAGGAATCTGCCTCATCCAAATTTCTGCAGACATCTACAATAAAACGTAAATATGATTATAGTTACCTGTCATGTGGCTTTGCTTTCACCGTCGATGAAGCAACTCTCTATATGCTCTTTGCTTACTTTGTAACAAAATCTTAACAGACAGTTCGCTATCATAAGCAAATTTACAAAGACATATGGCAACAAACCATAAAACTTTTAAAACTAAATACATCTCTTTTTGGGAAAGAAAGCCTGAAAGTTTGAATAGCTCCAAAAGTCATGAAAAATTTAAAACAATGAAAATGCAATACAAGCGTCATACGAAGCAGGTCAGCATTGTTCTCGCTAGTGAAGCACGTACCATTGGCGAATTATTCATAAAGCCTGTATTAAAGAATATAATATTTTCCTTGTTTGATGATGAACTTTTTCAGAAGTGGAGACTGTATTTTCTTCCAATAATGAGGTATCAAGACGCATTAATTACATTGTTCATGACATTCAGACTGAAGTAATTTCATGAATGCGTTACGTATGTATATGAAAATTTTGCATTACGAATTAATGAGTCCACAGATATTGCTGGATTGATGATTCAACTTGTATTTGTTAGATATGGATATGATATCAAGAGAAATGGAAATTTGCTCTTTTTTTATTTATATCCCAAAAGTTCTTAGTTACATACCACAGGAAATAACATTTAATGCCAATTAAAATTTTATACAAACACACAACATAGGCCAGGAAAAACGCATATCATATGAATGATTTATATTATGAATGACTTAGGGAATAGATATATGTAAAGTCTACAGGCACTTTTATATAAAAGTCCTGGACGTTAGCTATTTTTGATTGACGTGAGGAGTGGAGGAGCCAATTGCTCACATAAGATGTGAGCAAACTTTATACTGTATATACTTTCTCTCCTTGAGAAAAGTCTGCTGTGATTAAGTTTTACCTTAGAAGAAAGTGGGGAAAATATTGGCAAATATTATTTACACATTTTTTATACATTGTATGTGTCGTTATTAGTCCTCAGTTGGGGATGAACATGATTGAAGTTGAGAAATTAAAGCTGAACGCCTTTCCTATTGCATCATAATCTACGCCATAAGAGAACGAGTTTCTCAGCCCAATCGAGTCAACTTTTGTCGTTGTTTACCTCTTTATGTCATTAGTAATCCCCATTTGAATGGGGATGGACACAAACAGATTGAATCTGGGAAACTAGAGTTGGAAGCCCACCCTAACGCCCTGCGGTGGACTCGTTCATTGTTATTATTCTTTTGAGTAAAAAGCTATCCTTTGCAGTGAATGTGAGACAAAAAAGCCTTAAAAACATATGTTATCAAACGACAATTAGATGGAAAACTAAGGTGTTCCGGTTTTACGTCACGGACTCCCTTATCTACCAAGGGCTAGGACGGTTGCCTTCTTGCGAAGGACTTGTTTTGGCAGATGTAATCCTTACGCTGAGTGCATGCCCTTGCTAACCTCAGACCGTGACGGGGCGCGAACCCTCGACCTGACGCCTCAGAGTCGGAGACGCTACCGATTGAGCCACGGCGACTACAAAATTAGATGGAAAACTAAGTTCCATTATTTTGAGAGGACATCCAGTCTTAATCACTCAGCTCCAACATGTCTGTTTACACCCCCATTCGAATGATGCATATATATATATATATATATATATATATATATATATATATATATATATATATATATATATATATATATATATATATATATATATATATATATATATATATATATATATATATATATATATATATATATATATATATATATATATATATATATATATATATATATATATATATATATATATATATATATATATATATATATAT
>JAXCGZ010017641.1:17500-49043 GCA_037179515.1 Halocaridina rubra | reverse complement strand
AGATTTATCCAATCTATCTCTTTATGATTAAAGTTTCCCATAATCAAAATCCTACATTTTTTTTCCCGTGCCATGTTAACAACTGAGTTTATGACTTCAATAGTACCTATATGACTTTCCTCATAAACTTCAAGCCTATTTTGGTTCCTTGGTGGGTTGTATACAACAGTTATTATAATGCTCTCTGACCCAGTATTTATGCGAGCAACAAGAAATTCCTTGAACTCACTTTCTATAGCCAAGTTTATTTCTTCAACTTGAATCCTCTCACTTATGAGCAGTGCTATCCCTCCACCAGTCCTCTCAGATCTTTCAACCCTTAGTATTCTGAAGCCCTTAGGAAAAACTGTGACACTGTTTATGTCCTCACTCAACTTAGTCTCTGTAATTGCTACTATATCTGCCTTATTGTTGTGAATCCTATCTTTTAATTCTACTGCCTTACCAGCTAATCCATCAGCATTTGTGTATAACAATCTTAATGAGGCCCCATCCCCTGATCTTCTGTCATTATCTTCTTTATCTCCCCTTTGTCTGGAAGTACTCTGTAACGAAAATTTTTCTTCTCTTCTTCATTTCTTTCATCATTTAACCTTCTTGCCTCTTGCAACAAGTTTTTGATCTTTCCCATCTCTTCCTGTGTTCTGGATCGTCTAATGAACACTTCTTTGCATTCTTGAAGGTCTTTTAGACTTTTTTTTCTCAACAATATTTCCCTACATGTTTCCCCTCTCTCAAAGGTTACTTTTGTTGGTCTCGGCTTTCCTTCCCTCGAATATTTACCTAGTTGGTGTATGTTTACAATATCCTCAGGACCACATACTACTCCAAGCTTTCTTATCAGGTCTACAACCCTAGCTTTATTTTCTTCAAGTCTCCCCTGCCATGTTGGCTCCTGGGATTCACTTATGCCTGAGATTACCACTGTCTTCTCCTTATCAAGTGCCTGTCTGATGAGTGGGTTTGCCCTTTCCATCACAACGTCTTTCATTTTTTCGATTACTGTCTCTTTATAGTCAACTGTTTGTATGTTTTCCAGTGCCACCACCTTTACAGCCTCTTTTACTGCCACATTCCCCTTTAGTGCATCAGCAAAGGAAGTTTTCATGGCATCATTTTCCATATTCAGCTCCTGGAACTCTTTTCTGAACTGTTCAATGTTTTCCTTAATCTGGACATTCCAAGCAGCAATCTCGTCTCTCTCAGAAGAGAGCAGTGAACTAACATCTAATTCCTTTAGGTTGTCATTCAGCTGTTTGTTTTTATCTTCTTGTTTAGAAATTCTAGATTCTAGTTGACTCTTTTCCCCTTCCAGCTTCTTTATTCTTTTTTCTAGTTCCTTTCTCTCCTGCCCTTGTACTTTATTTGCTTCCTCCAAAGATCTTATTTGTTCTCTGAGTGTTTCATTCTCTTTCATTTCTCCATCCATATTCCGAATTTTATCATCAAGGCTTATAACCATTTCCTCTAACTTCTTGATTCTCTGTTTAAGTCCGCTGATGGCTACCCCTCCTCCCGACCCATGGGTGAGAGAGGTTTGGGACAGAGATGGCGTCATTTTTATGTTCTCCCTCTCACAGAATATAGAAAGAAGACGAGAAAGAGGAAAAAAAAAAGTGAAAAACTTTTAATTGAGCTTCACACAGAATTTTTATATCTCCATATAAGTGCTATTTAGTGACTCAGTTTATCTCTTTTCTGGTAACACACATCTTAACTTAAAAACTTGACCATGGTAATTTAAGTATAAAAAGAAAAAGAAAAACAAAAGTCAAACCTGAAGGAAAATTGTGTGTGTGTGTGTGTACAGTATGTATGTGGATATATATATATATATATATATATATATATATATATATATATATATATATATATATATATATATATATATATATATATATATATATATATATATATATATATATATATATATATATATATATATATATATATATATATATATATATATATATATATATATATATATATATATATATATATATATATATATATATATATATATATATATATATATATATATATATATATATATATATATATATATATATATATATATATATATATATATATATATATATATATATATATATATATATATATATATATATATATATATATATATATATATATATATATATATATATATATATATATATATATATATATATATATAAGTAAGCATAAACTGTTAGCATACAGCACTAAATGGTAAGGAAGCTAGCTGGAACCTTTCTCGAGCACTAGTGAGTGTGCTTGAGAAGGGGTCTAGTTAGGATCTGAAATATATATATATATATATATATATATATATATATATATATATATATATATATATATATATATATATATATATATATATATATATATATATATATATATATATATATATGATTTTTTTTTATTTGGTTTTACGTCTCGAACTCTCTTTTCTACTAAGGGCTAGGACGGTTGCCCTCTTGCGAAGGACTTGTTTTGGCAAATGTAATCGTTACCCTGAGTGTATGCCCTTAGTCCGTGACGGAGCGCGAACCATCGACCTGCCGACACAGAGTCGCAGACGCTACCATTTAGCCACGGAGACTACATATATATATATATATATATATATATATATATATATATATATATATATATATATATATATATATATATATATATATATATATATATATATATATATATATATATATATATATATATATATATATATATATATATATATATATATATCCCTCCATCTATATACCAAAGCCATGTTCCCCTTTATAAGGGGGTGGTTAAAACAAAGAAATTACTTTGAATTTAGTGGGAAGTGAATACAGAGGAGGGGATTCCCATTCCCCTCGCTCCATCCCATTAGTCGACTTTTGCGACACGCAGGGGAACTGGGACTCGAACCTAAGACATAATTACTGTGCCAAGGCGCTATCAACTACACCACTGAAGGTCTACAAGAGAAACACACCTTACATCTAAACTGCTACGCTAGGAATGAACGCATTCTAGCTGAATGCCATTTTTTTCATATTACAACTTCTCCTAGCCTCACTCATGGCTTCGTTTTTCTCATTTAATTCGAATCTCAGCTATATAGGCATTAATAATAACCAACTAAACTCATTACCATGTGTGAAAAAAATTGAATCATATTTTGCCACTCGAACCTAAGGCACGAATAAGGGTAGGATAAGCAGTAATGTGAACAAATAGGCATTCAGATAGAAAGCGTTAATTCCCACTATAGCAGTTAAGTTGTAAGGTTTGTTTCTCTTTTAGGCCTTCAGTGGTGTAGTTGATAGCGCCTTAGCACAGTGATTGTGTGTCTTATGTTTGAGTCCTGGTCAGGAGTAAAATGTGATTCATGTATTCACATATGGTAATGTCTTTATCTGGTTAGTAATAATGACTATATAGCTGAGATTCGAATTAACTGCAAAAAACAAAGCCATAAGTGAGGTTAAGAGAAGCTGTATTAAGAACTAAAAGGCATTCAGATAGAATGCGTTCATTTCTAGTACAAAAGTAAGCTGTAAGGTTTGTTTCTCTTATAAACCTTCAGTGGTGTAGTTGATAATGCCTTGATACAGTAATTATGTGTCTTAGGTTCGAGTCCCGGTCAGGGTTAAAATATGATTCATGCTTTCACATTTGGAAATGTATTTATTTGATTATTATTTATGAATATATAGCTGAGATTCGAATTAAATGCGAAAAACGAAGCCATGCATAAGGTTAGGAGAAGCTGTAATATGAACAAAAAGGCATTCAGATAGATTACATTCCTTCCTAGTAAAGCAGTTAAGTTGTAAGGTTTGTTTCTTTTTTAGACCTTCAGTGGTGTAGTTGATAGCTCCTTGACACAGTAATTATGTATCTTAGGTTCGAGTCCCGGTCAAGGGTAAAATATGATTCATGTTTTCACATATGGTAATTTGTTTATTTTGTTATTATTAATGTCTACATAGATGAGATTTGAATTAAATGCATAAAATGAAGCCACGAGTGAGGTTAGGAGAAGCTGTAATATGAACAAAAAGGCAGAATGCTTTCGTTCTTAACACAGCAGTTAAGATATATGGTTTGTTTCTCATTTAGACCTTCAGTGGTGCAGTTGATACCGCCTTGGCACAATAATCATGTGTTTCAGGGTCAATCCCAGGTCAGTGGTAAGGTATAATTCATGTTTTCACATATCGTATAGTGTTTATTTGGTTATTATTCACACCTATATGGCTGAGATTCATATTAAAAGCGAAAAACGAAGCCACGAGTGAGGTTAGGAGAAGCTGTAATATGAACAAAAATGCATTCAGATAGAATACGTTCATACCTAGTATAGCAGTTAAGCTGTAAGGTCTGCTTCTCTTTTAGACTTTCAGTGGTGTAGTTGATAGCACCTTGGCACAGTAATTAAGTGCCTTAGGTTCAAGTTGCAGTCAGGGGTAAAATATGATTTATGTTTCCACATATGGTTATGTGTTTGTTTGGTTATTATTAATGTTTATTTAGCTGAGATTCGAATTAAATGCAAAAAACAAAGCCACGAGTGAGGTTAGAAGAAGCTGTAATATAAACAAAAAGGCATTCAGAAAAAATGCATTCATTCCTAACACAGAAGGTAAACTGTAATGTTTGTTTCTCTTTTAGACCTTCAATGATGTAGTTGATAGCACCTTACCACAGAAATTATGTCTTCAGTTCCAGTCCCAGTCACGGATAAAATATAATTCATGTTTTCACATAGGGTAATGTGTTTATTTGGTTATTATTAATGCCTATAAAGCTGAAATTCGAATTAAATGCGAAAAACGAATCCAAGAGTGAGGTTAGGAGAAGTTGAATTATAAACAAAAAGGCATTCATATAGAATGTGTTCGTTCCTAGAATAGCATATAAAATGTAATGGTTGTTTTTCTTTTATACCTTCAGTGGTGCAGTTGATAACGCCTTGGCACAGTAATTATGAGTCTTAGGTTCGAACCTCGGTCAGGTGTAGAATATAATTCATGTATTCACATATGGTGATATAGATACTTGCTTATATTTGATACCTATATAGCTGAGATTTGAATTGAATGCAAAAAACAAAGTCACAAGTGAGGTTAAGAGAAGCTGTAATATGAACATAGTGGCATTTAGATAGAATGCGTTCATTCCTAAGTATAGCAGATATAAACTATAAGGTTGGATTCCTTTTAAACCTTCTGTGGTGTGTAGTTGGTAGCGCCTTGACTTAGTAATTATAAGTCCTAGGTTCGAGTCCCGGTCAGGGTAAAATATTATTCATGTTTTCACATATGTAATGGGCTTCATTGGTTATATATATATATATATATATATATATATATATATATATATATATATATATATATATATATATATATATATATATATATATATATATATATATATATATATATATATATATATATATATATATATATATATATATATATTTTTTTTTTTTTTTTTTTTTTTTTTTTTTTTGTATGATTGTGGCACCAGGACGGGCCCAAAATAAATTACAATATAAAACAGCCCTCATCGGGCCTGGGCATGAAGAATACATAAAGTAAAGAGAAACAGAGATGGAGAGTGTAATGATTTGTCAGATGTGAAGGAATAATAAGTGATGTGTGATGAATATCTCAAGAATATTCAGTGTAGCTGTAGGCATAGAAAAAAGAACCGTAACTGAAAGAAGACTTAACACCGAACTGTCCTGGACAGTATCGCAACGGGTGGTTGGTGCCATGAACCATCCTACTACATTATATATATATATATATATATATATATATATATATATATATATATATATATATATATATATATATATATATATATATATATATTTATTTATTTTTTTTTTCTTCTTTTTCGGTTTTATGTAACGGACTTCCTTTTCAACCAAGGGTTTGGACGGTTACTTTCTTGTGAAGGACTTGTTTTGGCAGATGTAATCATTACCCTGAGTGCATGCCCTTGCTAACCTCAGACCGTGATGGGACGCGAACCCTCGACCTGACGCCTCAGAGTCGCAGACGCTACCGCTTGAGCCACGGTGACTATATATATATATATATATATATATATATATATATATATATATATATATATATATATATATATATATATATATATATATATATATATATATATATATATAATTTTTTCCATTAATGTTAACATTTATTCTATTTAGTTCTTGTGCTTTTAAGCTCATTGGTCCTTTGCTTATTTTTTACTTCATATTAATTTGTATTAAAGTGATTATCTACTTGCCATTCGTTATCCTTAAGTATTTTTTTTTATTTATGAGCGTGACACCGGGACAGGCAGAAACTGCCCTCATCAACAAAGGCCCAGGCACTAGAAAATTCCAAGATGAAGGAAAAGAAAAAGGTTAAGGACAAGGCAAAGATGAGGTAATGTCACACAAAGGAAAACGACAGAAAGAAAAAAACAGTCAAAGTACAGAGGACCCAGAGATATGGAGGACTAGGCTCTGAGAAGACAATAGATCTGCTTTTTGAAGGATGAAAGGTCATAAGAATTAGGAAAGAGAAAAGGAGGGAGAGAGTTCCAGAGTCTGGATGGAGATGGGAAGAAGCAGTCGCTGCACCGACAAAGCAGCAGGCTACAAATCTCCACATAGTACCTGTGAGATGAGGCTGCTTGGCGAGTGTTATGCGGTATTATTTCTTTTGGATTATACCTGTCTTACTATCTTTTTTTTTGTAATCTTTAATTCCCTCAGTTCTCTTAACTTTTTTCTTTATTTTCATTGTTACGTTATACATTCACTTATGCTTGAGAAGGGGTCCACATAGGACCCGAACTGCAGCGTTATTTTCTCTTTTGTCTCACTGATGGGTTTCATTACCATTTAATGCAGTATGTTAACAGTTTGCACTTACTTACACACACACACACACACACACACACACACACACATACACACACACGCACACACACACACACACACACACACACACACACACACACAGACACACACACACACAAACAAACAAACACACACAACACAGGAAGAGATGGGAAAGATCAAAAACTTGTTGCAAGAGGCAAGAAGGTTAAATGAGGAAAGAAATGAAGAAGAGAAGAAAAATTTTAATTCCAGAGTTCTCCCAGACAAAGGGTAGATAAAGAGAATAATGACAGAAGATCAGGGGATGGGGCCTCATTAAGATGGTTATATCGATATTTTGATATGGCTGGCTCTAGAACTAGAGGTCATAGTTTGAAGCTTCGCAAGAAAACTTCTTTGCAGGATGTAAGGAAATACTTTTTCAGTGTAAGAGTAGTTGATAATTGGAATTCGCTAAGCGAGGAAATAGTTAATGCTATCTCAATCCATAGTTTTAAGGACAGGTATGATAAGTATCACTAAGAATAAAATGGAACCGATCAGGAGACGGGAAGATACGAGCTTTGGGATCTTTCCCGTAAACACAAATTAGGTAATCACAATTAGGTAATCACACAAATGCTGATGGATTAGCTGGTAAGGCAGTAGAACTAAAAGATAGGATTCACAACAGTAAGGCAGATATAGTGGCAATTACAGAGACTAAGTTGAGTGAGGACATAAACAGTGTCACAGTTTTTCCTAATGGCTTCAGAATATTAAGGGTTGAAAGATCTAAGAGTGAAAGGATTCAAGTTGAAGAAATAAACTTGGCTATAGAAAGTGAGTTCAAGGAATTTCTTGTTGCTCGCATAAATACTGGGTCAGGGAGCATTATAATACCTATTGTATATAACCACCAAGGAACTAAAATAGGCTAGAAGTTTATGAGGAAAGTCATATAGGTACTATTGAAGTCATAAACTCAGTTGTTACTATGGCAAGGGAGAGAAAATGTAGGATTTTGATTATGGGAGATTTTAATCATAAAGAGATAGATTGGATAAATCTTGACCCACACAGATTCCTAGATTGCGTACATGGGAATTTCCTACACCAACATGAAATGGAACCAACGAAGGCCAGGGGTGGGGATGAGCCATCGCTTCTTGATCTAGTATTCACAGATAACGTGTTGGATATTGAAAAAATTGAGTATGAACCACCAATTGGAAAGAGTGACCACTGTATGTTGTTGATAGAGTATATCATTGAAGATATTTTGCCTGAGAGTAGAGGAACTGAGGACATACAGAGGAACTATCCGAAAGGAGATTACATCAAAATGAATGAGCTTTTTGCAGTTATTGACTAGAGAACCTTATTTTACAACAAATCTGTACAAGAAATGTATGACATCTTTTGTGAGAAATATGGCAAGATAGTAGATTGCTGCATACCTGTCACTAAAGTAGGTGTAATTCATTCCAGAGAGAAATGGTTCAATAATGAGTGTAAAAGAGCTAAGGAGTGGAGAGACAAATGCTGGAAAAGGTATAGGAGGAGAAAAATCATGAATGCCTGGAAAACCTACAAAATGATTACCTAAGTAAAACAAGAGAAGCAGAGAGAGACTATGAGAGGGACATCACCAGGAAGGCTAAAGAAAATGCCAAGCTTTTCTACAACTTTATCAGAGGAAAACTGAAGGTAAAAGAACAGGTTTTAAGGCTAAAGAGAGCGGATGGAAGCATCACTGAGACGGATGAAGAGATCTGCAAAGAATTGAACAAGGAGTTTCAGTCGGTATTTACAGTAGAAAATTCCCCACCCCCTCAGATTGCAGAGATAGATAATCACAGGCAAGTATTAGAGAACATCAACCTTACAGCCACAGAGGTATGCCAAGCGCTGGTTGAGTTAGATGTCCATCTACAGGTCCTGATGATATATTCCCTCATGTACTTAAAAAATGCACAAACTCAATATCAGTGCCACTAAGTATCATATTTAAAAAGTCACTGGAGTCAGGGGAGATTCCAAGATGCTGGAAACAAGCAAACGTGATACCTATCTTCAAAAAGGGAAGGAGGGATACAGCTCTAAACTATAGATCAGTTACCTTGACCAGCATAGTTTGCAAAGTTATGGAGAAACTACTAAGGAAACATATCTCTCTTCACTCGGAATCCATCAACTTTTTGTCAGTGAGGCGACATGGCTTCAGAGAAGGTAGATCAACAGTAACAAACTTATAAGAATTTTATGATGAGGTAAGCCGAATCTTACAGGAAAGAGAGGGCTGGGCAGATTGCATATTCCTAGACTTCCAGAAACTGTTTGACACTGTTCCACATGGGAGACTTATTAGGAAGCTGCAAGCAATGGCTAGAATAAGTGGAAGTGTCTTGGAATGGATAAAAAATTAATTAGAAGGAAGGGAACAGAGGGTTAGAGTAAGACACTCAGTGTCTGAATGGAGAAGAGTTAGTAGTTGAGTTCCACAGGCTTCAATTTTAGGGCCACTTTTGTTCCTTGTATATGTAAATGACCTATAAATTCATTCATGAACATGTATGCAGATGATGCAAAGATTGTGAAGAAAGTAGGAAACGAGAACAATGGTAGAGAACCTCAGGAAGATCTAAATAGTCTGCATGAGTCGCCAGAAAAGTGGCTAATTAAATTCAATACTTCAAAATGTATGGTAATGAGAATGGGTACAAGTGCAAGAAGGCCCAAGCTTGACTACTCGGTGGCTGGAGTACAACTTCAACAAACAGAAAATGATAGACCTAAGAGTAAACATACTGGCAAATTTGTCTCCAAAAATATATATAAATGGCATAGTAAGGGCAGCATATGCCCTCTTATCAAATGTAAGGGTAGCCTTCAGGCACATGAACAAGGAAATGTTCAGAAATATTTATGTAACCCATGTGAGGCCAAAACTCGAATATGCAGCCCCCTTTTGGAATTCGCACTTGAAAAAGCACATCGCTAAGCTTGAAAAAGTTCAAAGACATGCCACGAAACTGATGCCAGAAGTATGCAATCTCATTTATGATGAGAGGCTGAGGAAATTAGACTTATCATCACTCGAAGCTAAAAGATTGACGGGGGATATAGTAATAGTCTTTTAATTCCTTCATGGTTATGATAGAGTGGATAGGGATCGATGTTTTGATATGGCAGGCTCTAGAACTAGAGGTCATAGTTTGAAGCTTCGTAAGAAAACTTCTTTGCAGGATGTAGGGAAATACTTTTTCAGTGTAAGAGTAGTTGATAATTGGAATTCGCTAAACGAGGAGCTAGTTAATGCTATCTCAATGCATAGTTTTAAGGACAGATATGATAAGTATCACAAAGTAGAAAATGGAACCGATCAGGACACGGGAAGATACGAGCTTTGGGCTCTTTCCTGTAAACACAATTTGGTAATCACAATTAGGTAATCACACACACACACACACACACACACACACACACACACACACACACACTATATATATATATATATATATATATATATATATATATATATATATATATATATATATATATATATATATATATATATATATATATATATATATATATATATATATATATATATATATATATATATATATATATATATATATGAGTCATTTTTACTCCAACTGGGACTTGAATATAGGACTTATAATTACTAAGTCAAGGTGCTACCAACTACACCACAGAAGGTTAAAAGGAATCAGACCTTATAGCTTATTTCTGCTATAGTAGGAATGAACGCATTCTATCTGAATGCCACTATGTTCATATTACAGATTCCCCAACCTCACTCGTGGCTTCATTTTCGAATTTAATTCAACTCCCAATCTCATTCGGGACCAACAATAACCAAATAAGCATATTATATATGTGAAAACATAAATCATTTTTTACCCCAACGAGGACTTGAACCTACGACTTATAATTACTAAGTCAAGTGGCTACCAACTACACCACAGTAGGTTAAAATGAATCACACCTTAGAGCTTACATCTGCTATACTAAGAATGATCACATTCTATCCGAATGCCACTATGTTCCTATTAAAGATTCCCCATCCTCACTCGTGGTTTCGTTTTCGCATTTAATTCAACTTCCAATCTCATTCAGTACCAACAATAACTATATAAGCACATTATATATGTGAAAACATGAATCATTTCTTACCCCAACCTGGACTTGAACCTTGTACTTATAATTACAAAGTCAAGGCGCTACCAACTACACAACAGAAGGTTAAAAGGAATCAGACCTTATATCTTATATATGCTATAGTAGAAATGAACGCATTCTATATGAATGCCACTATGTTCATATCACAGATTCTCCAACCTCACTCGTGGCTTCACTTTTCGCATTTAATTCAATTCCCAATCTCATTCCGGCTATACAATAAAGAAATAAGCACATTACATATGTGAAAACATGAATAATTTTTTACCTAAACCGGGACTTGAACCTACGACTTATAATTACTAAGTCAAAGTGCTACCAACTACACCACATACGGTTAAAATGATTCAGACCTTATAGCTTATATGTGCAATAGTAGGAATGAATGCATTCTATCTGAATGCCACTAAGTTCATATTACAGATTCCTCAATCTCACTAGTGGATTCGTTTTTGCTTTCAATTCAACTCCTAATCTCATTCGGGACCAACAATAGCCAAATAAGCACATTACATATGTGAAAATATGAATCATTTTTAACCACAACCGGGACTTGAACCTAGGACTTATAACTACAAAGTCAAAGCGCTACCATCTACACCACAAAAAATTAAAAGGATTCAGACCTTTTAGCTTATATCTGCTATGCTAGGAGTGAACGCATTCTATCTGAATGCCACTATATTCATATTACAGCTTCCCCAACCTCACTCGTGGTTTCGTTTTCGCATTTAATTCAACTCCTAATCACATTCGGGACCAAAAATAACCAAATAAGCACATTACATATGTGAAAACATGAATCATTTTTTACCCCAAATGGGACTTGAACCTACGACTTATAATTACTAAGTCAAGGCGCTGCCAACTACACCACAGATGGTTAAAAGGAATCACACCTTATAGCTTATATCTGCTATAGTAGGAATGAATGCATTTTATCTGAATGCCACTATGTTCATATTACAGATTCTCCATCCTCACTCCTGGTTTCGTTTTCGCATTTAATTGAACTCCCAATCTCATTCGGGACCAACAATAACCAAATAAGCACATTTCATATGTGAAAACATGAATTATTTTTTACCCCAACTGGGACTTGAACCTAGGACTTATAATTACTAAGTGAAGGTGCTACCAACTACACCACAGCAGGTTAAAATGAATCAGACCTTATAGCTTATATCTGCTATACAAGGAATGAATGCATTCAATCTGAATGCCACTATGTTCATAATACAGATTTCCCAACCTCACTCGTGGTTTAATTTTCACAGTTAATACAACTCCCAATCTCATTCGGGAACAACAATAACCAAATAAGCACATCACATATGGGAAAACATGAATCTTCTTTGTACACCAACCGGGACTTGAACCTAGGACATATAATTACCAAGTCAAGAGGCTACCAACTACACCTCAGAAGGTTAAAATGAATCAGACCTTATCGCTTATAGCTGCTATACTAGGAATGTACACATTCTATCTGAATACCACTATGGGGAATCTGTAATATGAACACAGTGGCATTCAGATAGAATGCGTACAATCCTATTATAGCAGAAATAAGCTATAAGGTCTGATTCAACCTTCTAAGGTGTAGTTGGCAGCGCCTTGACTTAGTAATTATAAGTGCTAGTTTCAAATCCCGGTTGTGGGAAAAAATGATTCATGTTTTTACACATGTAATGTGCTTATTTGGTTATTCTTGGTATCGAATGAGATTGGGAGTTGAATTAAATATGAAAACAAAACCACGGGTGAGGTTTTGGAATCTGGAATATGAACTTGGCAGCATTCAGATAAAATGCGTTCATTCCTAGTATAGCAGAAATAAGCTATAAGATCTGATTCCTTTTAACCTTCTGTGGTGTAGCTGGTAGCACTTCACTTAGTAATTATAAGTCCTGGGTTCAAGTCCCGGCGGGAGCAAAAATTTATTCCTTTTTTCACATATGTAATGTGCTTATTTGGTTACTGTTGGTCCCGAATGAGATTGCGAGGTGAACTAAATGCGAAAAAATTAAACCACGGGTGAGGCTGAGGAATCTGTAATATGAACATACTGGCATTAAGATAGAATATGTTCATTCCTACTATAGCAGATATAAGCTATAAGGTCTGATTCCTTTTAACCTCCTGTGGTATAGTTGGTAGCGCCTTGACTTAGTAATTATAAGTCCTACGTTCAATTCCTTCTTGAGGTAAAAAATTATTCATATTATCACATATGTAATGTGCTTATCTGGTAATTGTTGGTCCCTAATGGGATTGGGAGTTGAATTGAATGCGAAAATAAAACCACGAGTGAGGTTGGGGAATCTGTAATATAAACATAGATGCATTAAAATAGAATATGTTCATTCCTTGTATAGCAGATATAAGCTATAAGGTCTGATTCCTTTTAACCTTGTGTGGTGTAGTTGGTAGCACCTTCACTTAGCAATTGTAAGTCCTAGTTTCAAGTCGGTTGGGGTAAAAAATTATTCATGTTTTCACATTAGTAATGTGCTTATTTGGTTATTGTTGGTCCCATATGAGATTAAGAGATGAATTAAATGTGAAAATAAATCCACGAGTGAGGTTGGGGAATCTGTAATATGAACATAGCAGCATTCAGATTGCATGCTTTCATTCCTAGTATAGCAGACATAAGCTATAAGATCTGATTCCTTTTAACTTTCTGTGGTGTAGTTGGTAGCGCCTTGACTTAGTAATTATAAGTCCTAGGTTCAAGTCCCGGTTGGAGTAAAAACTGATTCATGTTTTCACGTATGTAACGTGCTTATTTGGTTGTTGTTGGTCCCTAATGAGATTGCGAGGTGAATTAAATGCGAAAATGAAACCTCTGGTGAGGCTGAGGAAAAATGTAATATGAACATAGGGGCATTCAGATAGAATACGTTCATTCCTACTATAGCAGATATAAGCTATAAGGTCTGAGTCCTTTTAACCTGCTGTGGTGTAGTTGGTAGATCCTTGACTTAGTAATTATAAGTCCTAGGTTCAATTCCCAGTTGAGGTAAAAAATTATTCATATTTTCAGATATGTCATGTATTTATTTGGTTATTGTTGGTCCCGAATGAGATTGGGAGTTGAATTAAATGCGAAAACGAAACCACGAGTGACGTTGGAGAATCTGTATTATGAACATAGAGGCATTAAGATAGAATAAGTTCATTCCTTGTATAGCAGATATAAGTTATAAGGTCTGATTCCTTTTAACCTTCTGTGGTGTAGTTGGTAGTGCCTTGACTTAGTAATCATAAGTCCTAGGTTCAAGTTCCAGTTGGGGTAAAAAATTATTCACGTTCTCACATATGCAATGTGCTTATTTGGTTATTGTTGGTTCTGAATGAGATTGGGAGTTAAATTAAATGCGAAAACGAAACCACTAGTGAGGTTGTGGAATCTGAAATATGAACATAGTGGCATTCAGATAGAATGCATTCATTCCTAGTATCGCAGATATTAGCTATGAGGTCTGAATCCTTTTAACCCTCTGTGGTGTAGTTGGCAGCGCCTTGACTTAGTGATTATAAGTCCTAGGTTCAGGTCCCGGTTGGCTTAAAAAAAAATTATTCATGTTTTCACAAATGTAATGTACTTATTTGGTCATTATTGGTCCCGAATGAGATTGGAAGTTGAATTAAATGCGAAAACGAAACCACGAGTGAGGTTGTGGAATCTGTAATATGAACATAGTGGCATTCAGATAAAATGAATTCATTCCTACTATAGCAGATATAAGCTATAAGGTCTGATTCCCTTTAGCCTTCTTTGGTGTAGTTGGTAGCGCCTAGACTTAGTAATTATAAGTCCTAGGCTCAGGCCCCGGTTGGGGTAAAAAAAATGATTCATGTTTTCACATATGTAATGTGCTCATTTGGTCATTGTTGGTCCCGAATGAGATTGGAAGTTGAATTAAATGCGAAAACGAACCACGAGTGAGGTTGGGGAATCTGCAATATAAACATAGTGGCATTCAGATAGAATGCGTCCATTCCTAGTATAGCAGACATAAGCAATAAGATCTGATTCCCTTTAGCCTTGTTTGGTGTAGTTGGTAGTGCCTCGACTTACTAATTATGTGTCCTAGGTTCAAGTCCCGGTTGGGGTGAAAAATTATTTATGTTTTCACATTTGTAATGTGATTATTTGGATTTATATATATATATATATATATATATATATATATATATATATATATATATATATATATATATATATATATATATATATATGTAGTTACCTATTTGTCATTACCTAATTGTGCTTACGGGAAAGAGCCCCATGCTCGAAACTCCACGTCACCTGGTCAGTTCCATTTTTGTACTTAGTGATACTTTTTATACTTGTCCTTAAAACTATGAATTGAGTTAGCATTAACTACCTGTTTTGTTTAGCGAGTTCTAATCATGAACTACTCTTACACTATAAAAAGTACTTCCTTATATCCTGCAAAAAAAGTTTCTTTTGAATCTTAGAACTATGAGTTCTAGTTCTAGTGCCAGCCATATCAAAATATCGATCCCTATCCACTCTGTCATAACCATGATGGAATTTACAAACCGTCACAATATCACTTCTCATTTTTCTAGCTTTGAGTGATGGTTAGTCTAATTCCCTCAGCCTCTCCTCATAAATGAAATTGCATATTTCTGGCGCCAGTTTCGTGGTATGCCTTTGAACTTTTTCCAGCTTAACTATGTGCTTTTTCAAGTATGGATTCCAAAAGGGGGCTGCATATTCAAGTTTTGGCCTCACAGAGAATACATAAATATTTCTGAACATTTCCTTGTCCATGTGCATGAATGCTTCCCTTACGTTTGCTAAGAAAACATATGCTGCCCTTACTAAGCCATTTATATGCATTTCCAGAGAAAAACCTGTCAGTATATTTACTCCTAGATATCTCTCATTCTCTGTCTCTTGAAGTTCTGCTCCTGCTATTGAGTATTCAAACTTTGGCTTTCTCCCAATAGTACCCATTTTTATTACCTTACATTTAGAAGTATCGAATTTTATTAGCCACTTTTCTGACAACTCATGCAGACGAGGTCTTCCTGAAGTTCTCTACCACTGTTCTCATCTCTTACTTTCTTCACAATATTTGCATTATCTTCAAACATATTCATAAATGAATTTACAGACTTTGGTATGTCATTTACATTTTTTTTTAAGAGTGTGACGCCGGGACAGGCAGAAACTGCCATCATCAATAAAGGCCCGGCCACGAGAAAATACCAAGACGAAGTAAAAGAAAAAAGTTAAGGGCAAGGCAGAGATGAGGCCATGTCACACAAAGGAAAACAACAAACAGAAAAAACAGTCAAAGTACAGAGGACCTAGAGATATGGAGGACTAGGCTCTGAGATGACGATAGATCTGCTTTTTGAAGGATGAAAAGTCATAAGAATTAGGAAAGACAGAAGGAGGAAAAGAGTTCCAGAGTCTGGAGGTAGATGGGAAAAAGCAGTCGCTGCACCGACCAATCTGCGAGCTACAAATCTCCACACAGTACCTGTGAGATGAGGCCACTTGGCGAGTGTTACGCGGCCTTGGCAGTGGAGGAGGGATGCAACTCGCCAACTCATCATAGCAGCGATTGAAATAGTAGCGATAGAAAAGCGAAAAAGAAGATACCTTATGGCGAAGAGAGAGAGAATCCAGGTTAGAAGTAAGAGAAGGATCATTAATGAGTCTGACTACCTTAGATTCAACCCTATCAAGAAGATAAGTAAAGGAAGGAGCACCCCAGATGTGTGAGCAGTATTCTAACCAGGGGCAGATAAGACCTTTGTAAATTTTAAGTAACTGCAATGAGGAAAAGTAATGACGAAAACGAAACAAAACCCCCAATTTTTTGGATGAAGATTTAGAAATTTGGATTATATGCCTCCTCCAAGACAAGTTGGAGGCTATATGGATTCCTCATATGTTGATAGAGTTAAGAGGGTAAATTTCATTAGTTTCGAAGACAATAGGGTTATCAGGAGGAGAAGAAGATAAAGAGATAGCCAGAAACTGTGTCTTGGAAGCATTGAATTTAACTAAATTTTGAGTGTCCCATTCAGATACTCTCTGCAAATCGGAGTTAAGCGTACAAGAAAGAGTGATACGAGATTGATTACGAGTAACAGATGAAGGTTGTGAAGAAAAGGCAGAGGAAAAGTGAAAGGTAGAATCATCAGCAAAGGCATGAAGAAAAGAGGAAGATGGGGATTGTAGAAGATCATTGATGAAGAGAAGGAAGAGAGTAGGTGAAAGAACAGAGCCCTGTGGAACACCACTGGTAACAGAGAAAGGGCTAGATGTCGTGCCATCAACAACTACAGATATAGAACGGTCAGTAAGAAAACTGGAAATCAGGGAACAGAAAGAAGGGGTAAAGCCTTAGGCAGGGAGTTTGGCCAACAGAGCCTTGTGCCAGACTCTGTCAATAGCCTTAGAGATATCAAGTTTGACGACAAAGGATTCCCCATAGTTCCTCAGAGAAGATGACCATACATGAGTAAGATAGGACAAGAGATCACCATTGGATCTTGCCTTGTGGAAGCCGTACTGGTGATCGGAGATAAGTGAGTTAGATTCAAGACGTTTCAAGATGTGAGCATTGAGCAAAGTTTCAAAAACTTTAGCAATAGAGGAAGTTAGGGCAATAGGTCGGTAGTTAGAAGGAATAGAGCGATCACCCTTCTTAGGAACAGGTTGAACTAGAGCATGCTTCCAAGATGAAGGATAGATACTGGTTGACAGAATGAGGCGAAAAAGACGGCAAAGCACGGTAGCCAGTTCATCTGCAAACTCCTTAAGGAACCTTGCAGGGATACCATCGGGACCAGATGCCTTGTTCGTCTTTAGCGAGCAAAGAACCTTATGAACTTTGCGTTAAGAAAGGATAAGGGAGGGCATAGGGTTAGAGAGGGGAAAAGACTGAGGAACAGGTGCACTGGAATCGTTGATAGAAGAGTTGGCAAAAAAATGAGAGCCAAAGAGATTGGCTTGTCAGTGGGAGAGCAAGCTATAGAACCATCAGAACGAATGAGAGGGGGGAAGCTTGAGTTACAGAAGTTTTTGGAGAGGTTTTTGGCTAAGGACCAGAAGCATTTGTCAGTCATAGTCATAGATTTTATTGCCAAATATTCAGTATACATACAGGAATAAATATGTACATTATATTCAGAGGCACTAGCCTGCTGAGCAAGAGCTCCTTGGCAGGCAGTTTAATATGCATTACACATAATTTAAAGTATGACGGCAATAGTTAACAAAAGCTCCAATATAGCAATCTCATACTTATCTTGTAATAAAACAAAATAGTAGCCTGACCTTAACCTAGATATAATGATGCACCAATACTGTATTAATTATTAATCAATAGCTGCTTGATTTTGCCTAGTAAATAAATGCTGTATGAGTTTCTTTTTAAATAAAGTTGTGCCAGTTATTGTTTTTAAATCTTCTGGTAATGCATTCCAACATTTTGGGCCAAAACAGTGAATAGAAAATTTGTACAAGGTTAATCTCGGCGGTGGACATATCAAATTTATATTGTAACCTCAGGTTCCATGGTTGTTTTGAATAAATCTAAATAATTTTCTGTTATCGTTAATATCAATATGAATAATAATAAGACAGATATATTGTATCAAGTAATTAAATTTAAGCAAGTTTAGCTCTTTGAATAAAGAGGAAGTTGAGTCATATTTTCCACTATATGCAATAGTTCTGATCAGCCTTTTCTGAGTTACAAATACATCCCTTACAATTGACAGCCAAGTACAACCCCAGATGGACAAACAGTATATTATATGAGGATAACACAGGGAATAGTATATGCTTTTCAAGGCCTCATTTGTTAGGTTATGGCGAATTTTATACAAAATTCCACACGTCTTGGACAGTTTTGAGCAGACAGATTGAATATGATATTTCCAACTTAAATTTTCATCAATAATTCCTCCCAAAAATTTCTTACAAGCAACTCTTTTAACTTCATACCCATTCATATTAACTTGACCAATATTGTGTACTACAGATCTATTTTGAAATAAGATAGAGTCAGTTTTGGAAACATTTAGCTTTAATTTATTAACAGAGACCCAGCTGTTAATTTTTTATAGTTCAGTATTTAAAACAGAATGCAGGTGGTCAAGGTTATTATCATGCAAGAGAAGGTTGGTGTCATCTGCATAAAGAATATATTTGAATTTATTACTTGCATTGGAAATATCATTTATATAAACTAAAAATAACAATGGGCCCAGTATTGATCCCTGTGGTACTCCCCTCTCAATAGTTTGCAACAAAGATGCTTTCCTATTACAATATATAGCTTGCGTTCTATTTTTCAAGTAGCTCTTAAATAACTGTAATGGTGTTCCCCTAATACCCACACAAGTTAGTTTTTCTATTAGTATATCATGGTCTAATGAGTCAAATGCTTTGAACAAGTCTAGGAAAACCCCTGCAACAAAGTTTTTATATTCCAAATTTTGATAAACATCACTTGTAAAGTTCATTATTGCTTTTTCAGTGGTCTTATTATTACGGAATCTGTATTGATTTTCAGATAATAGGTTGAACTTTTCAAGTAATTCTTTAAGTCTGTGAACAATCGCTTTTTCAAACACTTTACTTAAGGATGGTAAGATTGATATAGGTCTATAGTTATTTTCATCATCTACAGTGCCTGACTTAAATATAGGTATTACTTTAGCACTTTTTAGTTTGTCTGGAAAACATCCTTGCTGAAAACATAGATTGATTATGTGGGTAAGTGGGGTACCAATGTAATGATCAGTGGGAGAGGAGTTAAGGTCATCAACTTTCCTTCTTATAAAGGAAGCCTTAGACCTTCGAATCTTAGCAGTACAGTGATTCCTAGCTATAATAAAAGCAGAGTGAGTTAAAGCGGAAGGAGAGGCTAGGTAAGATCGGTGAGCCTGATTCCTGGTCTGGATAGCCATGTAGCAGGCACGGTCAAACCAAAGATTAGGGGAAGAGAAAGTTTTTGTAGAAAAGGGGATGTATGCCTCCATTCCTGCGGTCATGATCTCGGCAACATTTAGAGCTACCTGATCAGGGTTGCGGGACCGAAAGCAGTAGTCATCCCATGGGAAATCAAAGAGAAAGTTGCGCAAATTTGCATGTTGGGTACGCTCAATGTGCCAAAGGCGGTGCTGAGTAGGAGGGATTGGTGGTGGGGGAGCGAAAATGGAAGAGACTGAGATCATAGAGTGGTCAGATTTACCAAGAGGGGAAAGCACAGAATAAGAGTAGTTTGAAGGGTTAGAAGTAAAAAATAGGTCAAGAGTGTTTGCAGCATGTTCGTGACAATCAGGAACGCGAGTAGGATGTTTGATAATTTGCTCCAGATTGTGAGTAATAGAGAAAGCAAGGGCCATGCTTCCTCCAACATCAGTGTGAGAAGAATGAAGCCACTCACTGTGGTGTTCATTGAAATCTCCAATGTAGAGAACTTCGGCATGTGGGTGAGAAGATAGCAAGGACTCATGGCACGAGGATAGATATTCAAAGAAAGACACAAACTCGGTGGAGTTTGGAGAACAGTAGCAGAAGCAAAGGAAGATAGTGGTAGTGGAGAGGTAGACTTTTAGCCAGAGAACATCAAAGTCAGGAGATTCAAGGTCCATGAGCCTCAAAGTAAGAGATTTAGTGTTGCAGTATGCACAGACCCCACCTTTGGAACGAAAACGAGTATACAGATTATAGTGAGAGATTTGAAATGGGTCAGTAGAAGCATGTATAGACAGCTGGGTTTCAGATAGGAGGAGGAAGTTAGGGAGGAAAGTGCCCAAGTGCTGTTCCACAGGACGAAAGATTAGAGTTCAGCCCACAAATGTTTGAATAGTGAAGAGTGAAAGAAGCAGATCTATTGGGAGGTGCAAGGTTAATAGCAGAACCATTACTACCACCATTTATGTCTGCCCTCAAGCCAATGGTGGAGTCAACACAATCCCCGGAGATTCTTTGCACCCCACTATGCCAGGTACTGGGGGCCATTAGTTGTGAACTTTCCATAAATAACAGCAAATGTGAGGAAAAAGAAAGCAAAAGAGACAGATGTGCAGAATGTTGTGACTTGTCATAGGTAATGGAATAGCAAGAGATGTATAATGAATATGCCAGAATATTCAGTGTAAATGTAGGCATGAGGAAAGAACCATCCTGAAGGAAGACTCAACCTGGAAATGTCTGTACCAGTCCTAGTTGCATCCTAATACCTTTAGTCGTAGTCTTTCAACGGGCGGCTGGTGCCATGGCCAACCTACTAATCATATACAAGGAACAAAAGTGGCCGTAAAACTGAGCCCTGTGGAATCCACTACTAATCCTTCTCATTTCAAACGTTAAACGTCTTACTTTAACCCTCTGCTCCTTTCCCTCTACTTAATTTTTTATCCGTTCCAAGACTTTTCCACCTACATTTACCATTGCTTGCAGCTTCTTAATATATCTCCTATATTGAACCATGTCAAATTCCCTCTGGAAGTCTAGGAATATGCAATCTGCTCAGTCCTCTTTTTCCTGTAAGATTAGGCTTATCTCGTCATAAAATTCTAATGACTTTTTTACTGTTGATCCACCTTCTTTTGAAGCCATGTTGTCTCACTGACAAAAAGTTGAAGAATTCTAAGTGAAAAAAGATGTATTTTCTTAATAGTTTCTTCATAACCTTGCAAACTATGATGGTCAAGGAAATAGGTCTATAGCTTAAAGCTGTATCCCTTCTTTGCTTTTTTTAAGGAAGGTACCACCTTTGCTTGTTTCCATCATCTTTGAATCTCCCCAGACTCCAGCGACTTTTCATATATGATACGTTGTGCCGCCAATGTTGATTTAGTGCATTTCTTAAGTAGATAAGGAGATATATCATCAGGACCTGTAGTTTTATGGATATCTAACTCAATCAGTACTTTGCATACCTCTATGACTGAAAAGATGAGGTTCTCTAATACCGACCAATGAGCTCATATCTCTGCAATCTGAGGAGATGGGGTATTTACTGCTGTAAATACTTACTGAAACTCCTTGTTCAGTTCTTTGCAGATCTCTTCATCTGTCTCAGTGATGCTTTAGTGCTTAAATCTCTTCTTTGACCTTCAGTTTGCCTATGATAAAGCTGTGGAAAACTTTGGGATATTCTTTAGACTTCCTGGTGATATCACTTTCATAGTTTCTCTCTGCCTCTCTTCTTTTACTCAGGCAATCATTTCTTGCTCTTTTATGAGTCTACCAGGCATTTATGCTTTTTCTCCTACTATGCGTTTTCCAGCTTTTGTCTCTCCACTCCTTAGCTCTCTTACACTCAGTATTTAAACATTTCTCTCTGGCATAAATAACTCCTATTTTGGTGGAAGGTATGCAACAAATTACTATCTACCCATATTCCTCACAAAAGATTTCATACGTTTCTTGTACAGATTTGTTGTTAAATAAGGTCTTCCAGTCAATAACTGCAAAAGGATCATTTATTTTGATGTAATCTTCTATCAAAAAGTTCTCCTCGTCTCCTCAGTGCCTTTACTTTCATGGAGAACATCTTTGCTGATATTATCCACCAACAACACACAGTGGTCACTCTTTCCATTTGGTGGTTCATACTCAATATGTTCAATATCCAACACATTCTATGTGAATACTAGATCAAGCAGCGATGGCTAATCCCCACCCCTGGCCCTCGTTGGTTCCAGTTCATGTTAGTGCAGGAAATTCCCTTGTACGCAATCTAGGAATATTGCCCGAATGAGTCCTCCCCATTGCGTGAGTCAAGATTTATCCAATCTCTCTCTCTATGATTAGAATCTCCCATTATCATAATCCAACATTTTCTCTCACGTACAATGTTAACAACTGAGTTTATGAATTCAATAGTACCTATATGACTTTCCTCATAGAATTCTAGCCTATGTTGATTCCTTGGTGGTTTAAATACAACAGTTATTATAATGCTCTCTGACCCGGTATTTATGCGAGCGGCAAGAAATTAAATGAATTCACTTTCTATAGCAGAGTTTAATTTTTCAACCTGAAATCTTTCACTTATGAGTAGTACTATCCCTCCATCAGTCCTCTCAGATCTTTTAACCTTTAATATTTTGAAGCCTTTAGGAAAAACTGTGGCACTGTTTATGTCCTCACTTAGCTTTGTCTTTGTAACCTCTACTAGATCTGCCTTATTAATGCAAAACCTATCCTTTAATTCTACTGCCTTACCAGCTACCCCATCAGCATTTGTGTGGAGCAATCTTAATGAGGCTGGAACCTCTGATCTTCTATCGTTATCTTCTTTATCTCCCTTTTGTCTGAAAGAACTCTAAAACAAAATTTTTTCATCTCTTCTTCATTTCTTTCCTCATTTAACCTTCTAGTCTTTTGAAACACGTGTTTTACCCTTTCCATCTTTTCCTGTGTTCTGTATGGTCTAGTGAATACTTTTGAATTCTTGAAGGTCTTTTATGTCTTTTTTTCTCATCAATATTTCTCTACATGTGTCTCCTCTCTCAAAGGTTACTTTCATTGGTCTTGCCTCTCCCTCCCTAGAATATTTATCAAGCTGGTGAATGTGTACAGTATTCTCCAGACCACATACTATTCCAGGCTTCCTTATCAGGTCTAAAAACCTAGCTTTATTTTGTTCAAGTATCCCCTGCCATGTTGGCTCCTGGGGATTCAGTTATGCCTGATATTGCCACTGTCTTCTCCTTATCAAGTACCTCTTTAATCAGTGGATTAGCTCTTTCCATCACATTATCTTTTATTTCTTTCATTACTGTTTCTTTATAGTCAACCGATTGTACATTTGTTAGTGCCACCACCCTCACAGCCTCTTTTACTGCCACATTCCCCTTTACTGCATCATGTTCTGTATTCAGCTCCTTAAACTTTTCTAAACTGTTCAATGTTTTCCTATATCTGAACATTCCAAGCTGCAATCTCATCTCTCTCAGAAGAGAGCAGTGAACTAACATTTAATACATTCAGGTTGTCATTCAACTGTTCTAGTTTAGAAATAGGGGTTTCTAGTTCACTCTTTTCTGCTTCCAGCTTCTTTATTCGTTTTTCTAGCTGATTTCTCTCTTCCCCTTATGCCATGTTTGATTCCTCCAAAGATCTAATGACCTCTCTGAGTGTTTCAGTCTCTATCTATATTCCGAAATTTGTCATCCAGGTATATTACATGGGTCTCAAGGTCCCTGAGTTTTTGTTTCAGGCTTCTAAAAGCTACTCCTCCTCCTAGAACCCCCAGAAATCCTCTACCACCCCTTCCCTGACCATTGGATGGGGTGGTTAGGGACAGAGATGGTTTCATTTTGATGTTTTGCCTTCCAAAGAATAAAGAGAGGAAAAAAAAGAAAGAGAAAAAAGTTTCTATTATACTTCACACAGAATAAGTACTAATTTATTTACTCATTTCATCTCTTTTCTGGTAACACACATCCTAACTTAAAATTTGACATTGGTAATTAGAGAAGAAAAAATACAAAACAAAAGTCCAAATGAAGGAAAACTCGAATATGCAACCGAGAAGACACTGACTTGATGCATTGACACCTGTTTCTGCAACAATTTCTTCTTAACTGCTAACCACTCATTTCAGAAGAAAAAAGATTAATCAATTTTTAAGTAAGGTATGTTATCACCCCAAACTCTAGTTTTGGGGTGTCTAAATGTGCGTGGTTGTAGTACGATAGAGAGCAAAAGATGTGAGATTGGATATCTGTTTGGTAGGAGGAGGATGGATGTATTGGCATTGTGTGAGACGGAGATGAAAGGAAAAGGAGAAGTGGCATTTGGTGATGTGACGGGTAGGGTATCTGGGGTTGAAAGGGGGAGAGTGAGAGAAGGTGTGGCATTATTGCTGAGTGAATGGATGGTAAATAAGGTAGTAGAATGGAAAGAAGTGTCATCTAGGCTGATGTGGGCGAGGGCTAGGATAGGAAGGGAATGTTGGGCTTTTGTTAGTGCATATGGGCCAGGATGTGAGAGAAGTGAGACAGAGCGGGATGAATTCTGGAATGAGTTAAGTAGATGTGTGGATGGTCTGAGTAGGAGGAACTATGTAGTTGTGTTGGGTGACTTGAATGCCAGAGTTGGTGATGGAGAGATAGAAGGTGTTGTAGGAAAGTATGGGGTACCAGGTGGGAATGAGAATGGCGAGAGACTGTTCGATATGTGTGTGGAGCAAGATTTGGTGATAGGTAATAGTTTATTTAAGAAGAAGTTAATAAATAAGTATACATGGATGAGAGTGGCAAATGGAAGAGTGATAGAATGAGCATTGATGGATTATGTGTTGGTAGCAAAGAGCATGGTTGGTAGAGTGACAGATGTGCATGAATTCAGGGGTGTGGCTGCTGGGATGTCTGATCATTTTTTGGTTGAAGCAAGAGTGGTAGTAGCAAAAGAGTGGGGAAATAGTGTGGGGGGATGTAGAAGGGAAATGGTGAAGGTGGAAGAGTTGAAAAAGCCAGAGAAGAGACAGGAATATCAGGACAGGTTGAGAGTGGCATATGACAGGGTGAAAGAAAGAGAAGTTGGGGAGTTAGGGGAGGAATGGGGGTTGATGAAAGAATGTTTTGAGGGACATGCAAGTGATGTGTGTGGAAAGAAGTTTGTTGGAGGTGGCACGAGGAGGGGCAGCGAGTGGTGGAATGAAGGGGTAAAAATGAAGGTGGAAGAGAAAAAGAGGGCTTTTGAGGAATGGCTGCAGTGTAAAAGTAGGGAGAAGTATGAAAGATATAAGGAGAAAAATGTGGAAACCAAGCGGAAGGTAGAGGAAGAGAAGAGGTTGGCAAATGTTAGGTGGGGACAGGATTTTAGTAGGTCACATGAGGAGAGTAAAAAGAAGTTTTGGAAACAAGTGAAGAGAGCAAGGAAGGGTGGATCGAGGATGGAAGAGACAGTAAAAGATGTGAATGGATAGATGTTAAGAGGGAACGATGCAAGGAAAAAGATGGGTAGAATATTTTTAGTGCTTGCTGAATGTTGATGAAGATAGAGAGGTAGCTATAGTGGCAGTGGGGGGGGGGTTCAAGGGTCAGTAATGGGAGATGAAAATGAGAGAGAGATTACAAGAGAGGAGGTGAAAAGGGCATTGTATGAAGCGAAAGCAGGTAAAGCACCTGGAATGGATGGTGTGAGAGCAGAGATGTTGAAAGAAGGGGGTGTGACTGCATTGAAATGGTTAGTGAGAGTGTTTAATATATGCTTTATGTTGTCATTGGTGCCAGTGGAATGGGTGATTGCCTGTATAGTGCCCCTATACAAAGGTAAGGGAGATGTGTATGAATGCATTAATTTTAGGGGTATAAGTTTGTTTAGTGTGGTAGGAAAAGTGTATGGTAGGATACTGGTTAAAAGGATTAGGGATATGACAGAAAATGTGATCGCGGAAGTGCAGAGTGGTTTTAGGAGAGGTAGAGGTTGTATAGATCAGATTTTTATAGTTAGGCAGTTATGTGAGAAATATTTAGCAAAGGGTAAGGATGAGTATTTTGCATTTTTTGATCTGGAGAAAGCATATGATAGAGTTGATAGAGAGGCTATGTGGAATGTTTTGAGATTATATGGAATTAATGGTAAATTGTTGCATGCAGTGAAGAGTTTGTATGAGGGCAGTAGAGCTTGTGTTAGGGTAGGGAATGAAGTGAGTGAGTGGTTTCCAGTGAGTGGGGGGCTGAGACAGGGATGTGTGATGTCACCATGGCTGTTCAATTTGTATATTGATGGAGTTGTAAGAGAGGTGAATGAGCGAGTGCGTGGTCGAGGTTTGAGAATGGTAGATGGGGATGATAACGAGTGGGAGCTGAATCAGTTGCTGTTTGCAGATGATACTGTGGTGGTGGCAGATTCAGAGGAAAAGCTGTGTCAATTAGTGTCAGAATTTGGAATGGTGTGTGAGAGAAGGAAGTTGCGAGTGAATGTGGGAAAGAGTAAGGTTATGAGGTGTACAAGAAATGAGGATGGTGCTGGATTGAATGTTATGTTGAATGGAGAGACACTTGAGGAAGTTAGGCAGTTTAAGTATTTAGGCTCGGTTATAGCTGCAAATGGTGGAGTGGAAGCAGATGTGTGTCACAGAGTGAATGAAGGATGTAAAGTGTTGGGTGCATTGAAAGGAGTGATGACGAATAGAGGGTTGGAAATGAATGTTAAGAAAGTTTTGTATGAGAAAGTGGTTGTGCCAACTGTGATGTATGGATCAGAGTTATGGGGTATGAAAGTAAGTGAGAGATGGAAACTAAATGTGTTTGAGATGAAATGCCTAAGGAGTATGATTGGTGTATCTCGACTGGATAAGGTTAGGAATGAAGTGGCGAGAGCAAGAACGGGTGTGAGGAGAGAAATTGCAGGCAGAGTAGATATGAATGTTCTAAGATGGTTTGGCCATGTGGAAAGGATGGATGATGTAAGGCTGCTGTAAAAGGTGATGAATGCGAGAGTTGATGGGAGAAATGCTAGAGGGAGGCCTAGGTTTGGATGGATGGATGGAGTAAGGAGAGCCCTGAATGATAGGAGGATGGATGTGAGGGAAGCATGCGAGCGTGCTATGAATAGGAATGAGTGGCGAGCGATTGTGATGCAGATCTGATGGGCATCTGCTGTTACCACGGGGCTGCATCTTACAGAGGTAGCCCTGTGGTAGGGGCAGTAGGAGGCGTTGGCAGTTGTGAAGTGACACAGGTTGTGGAAGAGCCGGGAGGATGGGCTGTGGCACTCCAGCAGTGTCATTTGAACGGTCGCTAGCTCCCTCGTCATTGCCCATAGAGCAAAGTAATCCCCTTATTGTTTTCCTTTCTTGATGTCGGCTACCCCCCAATTAAAGGGGGAAACAGCCAAGGTAGATAAAAAAGAAAAAAAAAATGTTATCACAGGATCAGAATATAAATCTAACTTAATTTAAACAAAACAAAAATAATAAAAGAGAACAGAGCAAAAAGAAAAAATAAGACAACTTTGTTACTTGGCAACTTAACTCAGCACTCTTGACAGGTGTATTTTTTGTATTAATTTATGTTGAAGTTATTAATCAAATCTGCTACTTATAATATTTTTCAAGTATACTGAAAAAGAAATATTTTGCTTTAATTAATCAGTGTATATTCATAGGCCTAGCTGCAGACGACAACATTGAAGCCTAAAATATTCCATGTATTATTTTCTACATATTCTATTTACTGTATTTATTATTCTGAATAATGTAAAAGAAAAATAGTAATGCTTTAGTTCATGAGGATTTTCAGTTTTAGTGTACTGTATAATATTCGCATTTAATTCAATTCCCAATCTCATTTGGGCTATACAATAACCAAATAAGCACATCACATATGTGAAAACATGAATCATATTTTAACCCGACCGGGACTTGAACCTAGGACTTATAATGACAAAGTCAAGGCACTACCAACTACACACCACAGAAGGTTAAAAGGAATACAACCTTACAGCTTATATCTGCTATACTTCGGAATGAATGCATTCTATCTGAATGCCACTATGTTCATTTTACAGATTCCCCAACCTCACCGTGGCTTCATTTTTGCATTTAGGTCAACTCCCAATCTCATTCGGGTGTGTATTTGGTAGCGCCTTGACGTAGTAATTATAAGTCATAGGTTCAAGTCCCGGTCAAGGTAAAAAATGATTCATGTTTTCACATATGCAATGTGCTTATTTGGTTATTGTAAATCCCAAATGAGATTGGGAATTGAATTAAATCCGAAAATGAAGCCACGAGTGAGGTTGGGGAATCTGTAATATGAACATAGTGGCATTCAGATAGAATGCGTTCATTCCAAAGTATAGCAGATATAAATTATAAGGTTGGATTCCTTTTAACCTTTTGTGGTGTGTAGTAGGTAGCGCTTTGACTTAATAATAAGTCCTAGGTTCAAGTCCCTGTCGGGGTAAAAAATAATTCATGTTTTCACATATGTAATGTGCTTATTTGGTTACTGCATAGCCCGAATGAGATTGGGAATTGAATTAAATGTAAAAATGAAGCCACCTGAGGTTGGGGAATCTGTAATATGAACATAGTGGCATTCAGATAGAATGCGTTCATTCTGAAGTATAGCAGATATAAGCTATAAGGTTGGATTCCTTTTACCCTTCTGTGGTGTGTAGTTTGTAGCGCCTTGACTTAGTAATTATAAGTCCTAGGTTCAAGTCCCGGTCGGGACAAAAAATTATTCATGTTTTCACATATGTAATGTGCCTATTTGGTTATTGTATAAACCGAATGAGGTTGGAAATTGAATTAAATGCGAAAAATTAAGCCACAAGTGAGGTTGGGGAATCTGTAATATGAACATGGAGGCATTTAGATAGAATGCGTTCATTCCGAAATATAGCAGATATAAGCTATAAGGTTGGATTCCTTTTAGCCTTCTGTGGTGTGTAGTTGGTAGCACCTTGACTTAGTAATTATAAGTCCTAGGTTCAAGTTCCGGTCGGGGTAAAAAATCCTTCATGTTTTCACATATGTAATGTGCTTATTTGGTTATTGTATAGCCCGAATGAGATTGGGAATTGAATTTAATGCGAAAATGAAGCCACGAGTGAGGTTGGGGAATCTGTAATATGAACATAGTGGCATTCAGATAGAATGCGTTCATTCCAAAGTATAGCAGATATAAGCTATAAGGTTGGATCCGTTTTAACCTTCTGTGGTGTGTAGTTGGTAGTGCCTTGACTTAGTAATTATAAGTCCTAGGTTCAAGTCCCGGTCGGGGTAAAAAATAATTCATTTTTTCACATATGTAATGTGCTTATTTGGTTATTGTATAGCCCAAATGAGATTGGGAATTGAATTAAATGAGAAAATGAAGCCACGAGTGAGGTTGGGGAATCTGTAATATGAACACAATGGCATTCAGATAGAATGCGTTCATTCCTAAGTATAGCAGATATAAGCTATAAGGTTGAATTCCTTTTAACCTTCTATGCTGTGTAGTTGGTAGCGCCTTGACTTAGTAATTATAAGTCCTAGGTTCAAGTCCCGTCGGGGTAAAAAATGATTCATTTTTTCACAGATGTAATGTGCTTATTTGGTTTTTGTATAGCCCGAATAAGATTGGGAATTGAATTAAATGTGAAAAATGAAGCCACGAGTGATGTTGGGGAATCTGTAATATGAACATAGTGGCATTCAGATAGAACGCGTTCATTCCGAAGTATAGCAGATATAAGCTATAAGGTTGGAGTCCTTTTAACCTTCTGTGGTGTGTAGTTGGTAGCGCCATGACTTAGTAATTGTAAGTCCTAGGTTCAAGTCCCAGTCACGGTAAAAAATTATTCATGTTTTCACAAATGTAATGTGCTTATTTGGTTATTGTATAGCCCGAATGAGATTGGGAATTGAATTAAATGCGAAAATGAAACCACGAGTGAGGTTGGGGAATCTGTAATATGAACATAGTGGCATTCAGATAGAATGCGTTCATTTTGAAGTATAGCAGATATAAGCTATAAGGTTGAATTTCTTTTAACCTTCTGTGGTGTGTAGTTGGTAGCACCTTGACTTAGTAATTATAAGTCCTAGGTTCAAGTCCTGGTCAGGGTAAAAAATGATTCATGTTTTCACATATGTAATGTGCTTATATGGTTATCGTATAGACCGAATGAGATTGGGAATTGAATTAAATTCAAAAATGAAACCACGAGTGAGGTTGGGGAATCTTTAATTGAACATAGTGGCATTCAGATAGAATGCGTTCATTCCGAAGTATAGCAGATACTAGCTATAAGGTTGGATTCCTTTTACCCTTCTGTGGTGTGTAGTTGGTAGCGCCTTGACTTAGTAATTATAAGTCCTAAGTTCAAGTCCCGGTCGGGGTAAAAAATGATTCATATTTTCACATATGTAATGTGCTTATTTGTTTATTGTATACCCCAAATGAGTTCCTTTTCACCTTCTGTGGTGTGTAGTTGGTAGCGCCTTGACTTAATAATTATAAGTCGTAGGTTCAAGTCCTGGTCGGGGTGAAACATGATTCATGTTTTCACATATGTATTGCTTATTTGGTTATTGTATAGCCCGAATGAGCTTGGGAATTGAATTAAATGCGAAAATGAAATCACGAGTGAGGTTGGGGAATCTGTAATATGAACATAGTAACATTCAGATAGAATGCGTTCATTCCGAAGTATAGCAGATATAAGCTATAAGGTTGGATTCCTTTTTACGTTCTGTGGTGTGTAGTTGGTAGCACCTTGACTTAGTAATCATAGGTCCTAAGTCCCAGTCGGGGTAAAAAATTATTCATGTTTTCACATATGTAATGTACTTATTTGTTTATTGTATAGCCCGAATGGGATTGGGAATTGACTTAAATGCGAAAATGAAGCCACGAGTGAGGTTGGGGAATTTTTATTATGAACATAGTGCCATTCAGATAGAATGCATTCAT
>JAXCGZ010017641.1:0-12500 GCA_037179515.1 Halocaridina rubra | reverse complement strand
TCCCTCTCATAATCTCTCTCTGCCTCTCTCCTTTTACTTAGGTAGTCATTTCTTGCTCTTTTGTAGGTTTGCCAGGCATTTATGTTTTTTCTCCTCCTATACATTTTCCAGCATTTGTCTCTCCACTCCTTAGCTCTTTTACACCCATTATCGAACCATTTCTCTCTGGCATGAATTACACCTACTTTGGTGACAGGTATGCAGCAATCTACTATCTTCCCATATTTCTCACAAAAGATGTCATACATTTCTTGTACAGATTTGTTGTAAAATAAGGTTCTCCAGTCAATAACTGCAAAAAGCTCATTCATTTTGATGTAATCTCCTTTCGGATAGTTCCTCCTCATGTCCTCAGTGCCTCTACTCTCAGGAAGAATATCTTCAATGATATACTCCATCAACAACACACAGTGGTCACTCTTTCCAATTGGTGGTTCATACTCAATATTTTCAATATCCAACACATTATCTGTGAACACTAGATCAAGTAGTGATGGCTCATCCCCACCCCTGGCCCTTGTTGGTTCCATTACATGTTGGTGTAGGAAATTTCCTTGTACGCAATCTAGGAATCTTGCCCCGAATGAGTCCTCACCACTGTGTGGGTCAAGATTTATCCAATCTATCTCTTTATGATTAAAGTCTCCCATAATCAAAATCCTACATTTTTTTTTCCCGTGCCATGTTAACAACTGAGTTTATGACTTCAATAGTACCTATATGACTTTCCTCATAAATTTCAAGCCTATTTTGGTTCCTTGGTGGGTTGTATACAACAGTTATTATAATGCTCTCTGACCCAGTATTTATGCGAGCAACAAGAAATTCCCTGAACTCACTTTCTATAGCCAAATGTATTTCTTCAACTTGAATCCTCTCACTTATGAGCAGTGCTATCCCTCCACCAGTCCTCTCAGATCTTTCAACCCTTAGTATTCTGAAGCCCTTAGGAAAAACTGTGACACTGTTTATGTCCTCACTCAACTTAGTCTCTGTAATTGCTACTATATCTGCCTTACTGTTGTGAATCCTATCTTTTAATTCTACTGCCTTACCAGCTAATCCATCAGCATTTGTGTATAACAATCTTAATGAGGCCCCATCCCCTGATCTTCTGTCATTATCTTCTTTATCTCCCCTTTGTCTGGAAGTACTCTGTAACGAAAATTTTTCTTCTCTTCTTCATTTCTTTCATCATTTAACCTTCTTGCCTCTTGCAACAAGTTTTTGATCTTTCCCATCTCTTCCTGTGTTCTGTATCGTCTAATGAACACTTCTTTGCATTCTTGAAGATATGTGATTACCTAATTGTGATTACCTAATTGTGTTTACGGGAAAGAGCCCAAAGCTCGTATCTTCCCGTCTCCTGATCGGTTCCATTTTAGACTTAGTGATACTTATCATACCTGTCCTTAAAACTATGGATTGAGATAGCATTAACTACCTCCTCGCTTAGCGAATTCCAATTATCAACTACTCTTACACTGAAAACGTATTTCCTTACATCCTGCAAAGAAGTTTTCTTACGAAGCTTCAAACTATGACCTCTAGTTCTAGAGCCAGCCATATCGAAATATCGATCCCTATCCACTCTATCATAACCATGAAGGAATTTAAAGACTGTCACCATATCCCCCCTTACTCTTCTAGCTTCGAGTGATGGTAAGTCTAATTCCCTCAGCCTCTCATCATAACTGAGATTGCGTATTTCTGGCACCAGTTTCGTGGCATGTCTTTGAACTTTTTCAAGCTTAGCTATGTGCTTTTTCAAGTGCGGATTCCAAAAGGGGGCTGCATATTCGAGTTTTGGCCTCACATAGGTTACATAAATATTTCTGAACATTTCCTTGTCCATGTGCCTGAAGGCTACCCTTACATTTGATAAGAATGCATATGCTGCCCTTACTATGCCATTTATATGTATTTCTGGAGACAAATCTGCCAGTATGTTTACTCCTAGGTCTCTCTCATTTTCTGTCTCTTGAAGTTGTACTCCAGCCACCGAGTAGTCAAGCTTGGGCCTTCTTGCACTTGTACCCATTCTCATTACCTTACATTTTGAAGTATTGAATTTCATTAGCCACTTTTCTGACCACTCATGCAGATTATTTAGATCCTCCTGAAGTTCTCTACCATTGTTCTCGTTTTTTACTTTCTTCACAATCTTTGCATCATCTGCAAACATATTCATGAATGAATTTACAGACTCTGGTAGGTCATTTACATATACAAGGAACAAAAGTGGCCCTAAAACTGAACCCTGTGGAACTCCACTACTAACTCTTCTCCATTCAGACACTGAGTGTCTTACTCTAACCCTCTGTTCCCTTCCTTCTAAGTAAGTTTTTATCCATTCCAAAACATTTCCACCTATTCTAGCCATTGAGTGCAGCTTCCTAATAAGTCTCCCATGTGGAACAGTGTCAAACGCTTTCTGGAAGTCTAGGAATATGCAATCTGCCCAGCCCTCTCTTTCCTGTAAGATTTGGCTTACCTCATCATAAAATTCTAATAAGTTTGTTACTGTTGATCTACCTTCTCTGAAGCCATGTTGCCTCACTGACAAAAAGTTGAAGGATTCCAAGTGAAGAGAGATATGTTTCCTTAGTAGTTTCTCCATAACTTTGCAAACTATGCTGGTCAAGGAAACTGGTCTATAGTTCAGAGCCGTATCCCTCCTTCCCTTTTTGAAGATAGGTATCACATTTGCTTGTTTCCAGCATCTTGGAATCTCCCCCGACTCCAGTGACTCCTTAAATATGATACTTAGTGCCACTGATATTGTGTTTGCGCATTTTTTAAGCACATGAGGGGATATGTCATCAGGACCTGTAGCTTTATGAACATCTAAATCCATCAGCGCTTTGCATACCTCTGTGGCTGTAAGGTTGATGTTCTCTAATACCGGCCCTTGAGCTTCTATCACTGCAATCTGAGGGGGTGGGGTATTTTCTACTGTAAATACTGACTGAAACTCCTTGTTCAATTCTTTGCAGATCTCTTCATCCGTCTCAGTGATGCTTCCATCCGCTCTCTTTAGCCTTAAAACCTGTTCTTTTACCTTCAGTTTTCCTCTGATAAAGCTGTGGAAAAGCTTGGGATTTTCTTTAGCCTTCCTGGTGATGTCCCTCTCATAATCTCTCTCTGCCTCTCTCCTTTTACTTAGGTAGTCATTTCTTGCTCTTTTGTAGGTTTGCCAGGCATTTATGTTTTTTCTCCTCCTATACCTTTTCCAGCATTTGTCTCTCCACTCCTTAGCTCTTTTACACCCATTATCGAACCATTTCTCTCTGGCATGAATTACACCTACTTTGGTGACAGGTATGCAGCAATCTACTATCTTCCCATATTTCTCACAAAAGATGTCATACATTTCTTGTACAGATTTGTTGTAAAATAAGGTTCTCCAGTCAATAACTGCAAAAAGCTCATTCATTTTGATGTAATCTCCTTTCGGATAGTTCCTCCTCATGTCCTCAGTGCCTCTACTCTCAGGAAGAATATCTTCAATGATATACTCCATCAACAACACACAGTGGTCACTCTTTCCAATTGGTGGTTCATACTCAATATTTTCAATATCCAACACATTATCTGTGAACACTAGATCAAGTAGTGATGGCTCATCCCCACCCCTGGCCCTTGTTGGTTCCATTACATGTTGGTGTAGGAAATTTCCTTGTACGCAATCTAGGAATCTTGCCCCGAATGAGTCCTCACCACTGTGTGGGTCAAGATTTATCCAATCTATCTCTTTATGATTAAAGTCTCCCATAATCAAAATCCTACATTTTTTTTTCCCGTGCCATGTTAACAACTGAGTTTATGACTTCAATAGTACCTATATGACTTTCCTCATAAATTTCAAGCCTATTTTGGTTCCTTGGTGGGTTGTATACAACAGTTATTATAATGCTCTCTGACCCAGTATTTATGCGAGCAACAAGAAATTCCCTGAACTCACTTTCTATAGCCAAGTTTATTTCTTCAACTTGAATCCTCTCACTTATGAGCAGTGCTATCCCTCCACCAGTCCTCTCAGATCTTTCAACCCTTAGTATTCTGAAGCCCTTAGGAAAAACTGTGACACTGTTTATGTCCTCACTCAACTTAGTCTCTGTAATTGCTACTATATCTGCCTTACTGTTGTGAATCCTATCTTTTAATTCTACTGCCTTACCAGCTAATCCATCAGCATTTGTGTATAACAATCTTAATGAGGCCCCATCCCCTGATCTTCTGTCATTATCTTCTTTATCTCCCCTTTGTCTGGAAGTACTCTGTAACGAAAATTTTTCTTCTCTTCTTCATTTCTTTCATCATTTAACCTTCTTGCCTCTTGCAACAAGTTTTTGATCTTTCCCATCTCTTCCTGTGTTCTGTATCGTCTAATGAACACTTCTTTGCATTCTTGAAGATATGTGATTACCTAATTGTGATTACCTAATTGTGTTTACGGGAAAGAGCCCAAAGCTCGTATCTTCCCGTCTCCTGATCGGTTCCATTTTAGACTTAGTGATACTTATCATACCTGTCCTTAAAACTATGGATTGAGATAGCATTAACTACCTCCTCGCTTAGCGAATTCCAATTATCAACTACTCTTACACTGAAAAAGTATTTCCTTACATCCTGCAAAGAAGTTTTCTTACGAAGCTTCAAACTATGACCTCTAGTTCTAGAGCCAGCCATATCGAAATATCGATCCCTATCCACTCTATCATAACCATGAAGGAATTTAAAGACTGTCACCATATCCCCCCTTACTCTTCTAGCTTCGAGTGATGGTAAGTCTAATTCCCTCAGCCTCTCATCATAACTGAGATTGCGTATTTCTGGCACCAGTTTCGTGGCATGTCTTTGAACTTTTTCAAGCTTAGCTATGTGCTTTTTCAAGTGCGGATTCCAAAAGGGGGCTGCATATTCGAGTTTTGGCCTCACATAGGTTACATAAATATTTCTGAACATTTCCTTGTCCATGTGCCTGAAGGCTACCCTTACATTTGATAAGAATGCATATGCTGCCCTTACTATGCCATTTATATGTATTTCTGGAGACAAATCTGCCAGTATGTTTACTCCTAGGTCTCTCTCATTTTCTGTCTCTTGAAGTTGTACTCCAGCCACCGAGTAGTCAAGCTTGGGCCTTCTTGCACTTGTACCCATTCTCATTACCTTACATTTTGAAGTATTGAATTTCATTAGCCACTTTTCTGACCACTCATGCAGATTATTTAGATCCTCCTGAAGTTCTCTACCATTGTTCTCGTTTTTTACTTTCTTCACAATCTTTGCATCATCTGCAAACATATTCATGAATGAATTTACAGACTCTGGTAGGTCATTTACATATACAAGGAACAAAAGTGGCCCTAAAACTGAACCCTGTGGAACTCCACTACTAACTCTTCTCCATTCAGACACTGAGTGTCTTACTCTAACCCTCTGTTCCCTTCCTTCTAAGTAAGTTTTTATCCATTCCAAAACATTTCCACCTATTCTAGCCATTGAGTGCAGCTTCCTAATAAGTCTCCCATGTGGAACAGTGTCAAACGCTTTCTGGAAGTCTAGGAATATGCAATCTGCCCAGCCCTCTCTTTCCTGTAAGATTTGGCTTACCTCATCATAAAATTCTAATAAGTTTGTTACTGTTGATCTACCTTCTCTGAAGCCATGTTGCCTCACTGACAAAAAGTTGAAGGATTCCAAGTGAAGAGAGATATGTTTCCTTAGTAGTTTCTCCATAACTTTGCAAACTATGCTGGTCAAGGAAACTGGTCTATAGTTCAGAGCCGTATCCCTCCTTCCCTTTTTGAAGATAGGTATCACATTTGCTTGTTTCCAGCATCTTGGAATCTCCCCCGACTCCAGTGACTCCTTAAATATGATACTTAGTGCCACTGATATTGTGTTTGCGCATTTTTTAAGCACATGAGGGGATATGTCATCAGGACCTGTAGCTTTATGAACATCTAAATCCATCAGCGCTTTGCATACCTCTGTGGCTGTAAGGTTGATGTTCTCTAATACCGGCCCTTGAGCTTCTATCACTGCAATCTGAGGGGGTGGGGTATTTTCTACTGTAAATACTGACTGAAACTCCTTGTTCAATTCTTTGCAGATCTCTTCATCCGTCTCAGTGATGCTTCCATCCGCTCTCTTTAGCCTTAAAACCTGTTCTTTTACCTTCAGTTTTCCTCTGATAAAGCTGTGGAAAAGCTTGGGATTTTCTTTAGCCTTCCTGGTGATGTCCCTCTCATAATCTCTCTCTGCCTCTCTCCTTTTACTTAGGTAGTCATTTCTTGCTCTTTTGTAGGTTTGCCAGGCATTTATGTTTTTTCTCCTCCTATACCTTTTCCAGCATTTGTCTCTCCACTCCTTAGCTCTTTTACACCCATTATCGAACCATTTCTCTCTGGCATGAATTACACCTACTTTGGTGACAGGTATGCAGCAATCTACTATCTTCCCATATTTCTCACAAAAGATGTCATACATTTCTTGTACAGATTTGTTGTAAAATAAGGTTCTCCAGTCAATAACTGCAAAAAGCTCATTCATTTTGATGTAATCTCCTTTCGGATAGTTCCTCCTCATGTCCTCAGTGCCTCTACTCTCAGGAAGAATATCTTCAATGATATACTCCATCAACAACACACAGTGGTCACTCTTTCCAATTGGTGGTTCATACTCAATATTTTCAATATCCAACACATTATCTGTGAACACTAGATCAAGTAGTGATGGCTCATCCCCACCCCTGGCCCTTGTTGGTTCCATTACATGTTGGTGTAGGAAATTTCCTTGTACGCAATCTAGGAATCTTGCCCCGAATGAGTCCTCACCACTGTGTGGGTCAAGATTTATCCAATCTATCTCTTTATGATTAAAGTCTCCCATAATCAAAATCCTACATTTTTTTTTCCCGTGCCATGTTAACAACTGAGTTTATGACTTCAATAGTACCTATATGACTTTCCTCATAAATTTCAAGCCTATTTTGGTTCCTTGGTGGGTTGTATACAACAGTTATTATAATGCTCTCTGACCCAGTATTTATGCGAGCAACAAGAAATTCCCTGAACTCACTTTCTATAGCCAAGTTTATTTCTTCAACTTGAATCCTCTCACTTATGAGCAGTGCTATCCCTCCACCAGTCCTCTCAGATCTTTCAACCCTTAGTATTCTGAAGCCCTTAGGAAAAACTGTGACACTGTTTATGTCCTCACTCAACTTAGTCTCTGTAATTGCTACTATATCTGCCTTACTGTTGTGAATCCTATCTTTTAATTCTACTGCCTTACCAGCTAATCCATCAGCATTTGTGTATAACAATCTTAATGAGGCCCCATCCCCTGATCTTCTGTCATTATCTTCTTTATCTCCCCTTTGTCTGGAAGTACTCTGTAACGAAAATTTTTCTTCTCTTCTTCATTTCTTTCATCATTTAACCTTCTTGCCTCTTGCAACAAGTTTTTGATCTTTCCCATCTCTTCCTGTGTTCTGTATCGTCTAATGAACACTTCTTTGCATTCTTGAAGATATGTGATTACCTAATTGTGATTACCTAATTGTGTTTACGGGAAAGAGCCCAAAGCTCGTATCTTCCCGTCTCCTGATCGGTTCCATTTTAGACTTAGTGATACTTATCATACCTGTCCTTAAAACTATGGATTGAGATAGCATTAACTACCTCCTCGCTTAGCGAATTCCAATTATCAACTACTCTTACACTGAAAAAGTATTTCCTTACATCCTGCAAAGAAGTTTTCTTACGAAGCTTCAAACTATGACCTCTAGTTCTAGAGCCAGCCATATCGAAATATCGATCCCTATCCACTCTATCATAACCATGAAGGAATTTAAAGACTGTCACCATATCCCCCCTTACTCTTCTAGCTTCGAGTGATGGTAAGTCTAATTCCCTCAGCCTCTCATCATAACTGAGATTGCGTATTTCTGGCACCAGTTTCGTGGCATGTCTTTGAACTTTTTCAAGCTTAGCTATGTGCTTTTTCAAGTGCGGATTCCAAAAGGGGGCTGCATATTCGAGTTTTGGCCTCACATAGGTTACATAAATATTTCTGAACATTTCCTTGTCCATGTGCCTGAAGGCTACCCTTACATTTGATAAGAATGCATATGCTGCCCTTACTATGCCATTTATATGTATTTCTGGAGACAAATCTGCCAGTATGTTTACTCCTAGGTCTCTCTCATTTTCTGTCTCTTGAAGTTGTACTCCAGCCACCGAGTAGTCAAGCTTGGGCCTTCTTGCACTTGTACCCATTCTCATTACCTTACATTTTGAAGTATTGAATTTCATTAGCCACTTTTCTGACCACTCATGCAGATTATTTAGATCCTCCTGAAGTTCTCTACCATTGTTCTCGTTTTTTACTTTCTTCACAATCTTTGCATCATCTGCAAACATATTCATGAATGAATTTACAGACTCTGGTAGGTCATTTACATATACAAGGAACAAAAGTGGCCCTAAAACTGAACCCTGTGGAACTCCACTACTAACTCTTCTCCATTCAGACACTGAGTGTCTTACTCTAACCCTCTGTTCCCTTCCTTCTAAGTAAGTTTTTATCCATTCCAAAACATTTCCACCTATTCTAGCCATTGAGTGCAGCTTCCTAATAAGTCTCCCATGTGGAACAGTGTCAAACGCTTTCTGGAAGTCTAGGAATATGCAATCTGCCCAGCCCTCTCTTTCCTGTAAGATTTGGCTTACCTCATCATAAAATTCTAATAAGTTTGTTACTGTTGATCTACCTTCTCTGAAGCCATGTTGCCTCACTGACAAAAAGTTGAAGGATTCCAAGTGAAGAGAGATATGTTTCCTTAGTAGTTTCTCCATAACTTTGCAAACTATGCTGGTCAAGGAAACTGGTCTATAGTTCAGAGCCGTATCCCTCCTTCCCTTTTTGAAGATAGGTATCACATTTGCTTGTTTCCAGCATCTTGGAATCTCCCCCGACTCCAGTGACTCCTTAAATATGATACTTAGTGCCACTGATATTGTGTTTGCGCATTTTTTAAGCACATGAGGGGATATGTCATCAGGACCTGTAGCTTTATGAACATCTAAATCCATCAGCGCTTTGCATACCTCTGTGGCTGTAAGGTTGATGTTCTCTAATACCGGCCCTTGAGCTTCTATCACTGCAATCTGAGGGGGTGGGGTATTTTCTACTGTAAATACTGACTGAAACTCCTTGTTCAATTCTTTGCAGATCTCTTCATCCGTCTCAGTGATGCTTCCATCCGCTCTCTTTAGCCTTAAAACCTGTTCTTTTACCTTCAGTTTTCCTCTGATAAAGCTGTGGAAAAGCTTGGGATTTTCTTTAGCCTTCCTGGTGATGTCCCTCTCATAATCTCTCTCTGCCTCTCTCCTTTTACTTAGGTAGTCATTTCTTGCTCTTTTGTAGGTTTGCCAGGCATTTATGTTTTTTCTCCTCCTATACCTTTTCCAGCATTTGTCTCTCCACTCCTTAGCTCTTTTACACCCATTATCGAACCATTTCTCTCTGGCATGAATTACACCTACTTTGGTGACAGGTATGCAGCAATCTACTATCTTCCCATATTTCTCACAAAAGATGTCATACATTTCTTGTACAGATTTGTTGTAAAATAAGGTTCTCCAGTCAATAACTGCAAAAAGCTCATTCATTTTGATGTAATCTCCTTTCGGATAGTTCCTCCTCATGTCCTCAGTGCCTCTACTCTCAGGAAGAATATCTTCAATGATATACTCCATCAACAACACACAGTGGTCACTCTTTCCAATTGGTGGTTCATACTCAATATTTTCAATATCCAACACATTATCTGTGAACACTAGATCAAGTAGTGATGGCTCATCCCCACCCCTGGCCCTTGTTGGTTCCATTACATGTTGGTGTAGGAAATTTCCTTGTACGCAATCTAGGAATCTTGCCCCGAATGAGTCCTCACCACTGTGTGGGTCAAGATTTATCCAATCTATCTCTTTATGATTAAAGTCTCCCATAATCAAAATCCTACATTTTTTTTCCCGTGCCATGTTAACAACTGAGTTTATGACTTCAATAGTACCTATATGACTTTCCTCATAAATTTCAAGCCTATTTTGGTTCCTTGGTGGGTTGTATACAACAGTTATTATAATGCTCTCTGACCCAGTATTTATGCGAGCAACAAGAAATTCCCTGAACTCACTTTCTATAGCCAAGTTTATTTCTTCAACTTGAATCCTCTCACTTATGAGCAGTGCTATCCCTCCACCAGTCCTCTCAGATCTTTCAACCCTTAGTATTCTGAAGCCCTTAGGAAAAACTGTGACACTGTTTATGTCCTCACTCAACTTAGTCTCTGTAATTGCTACTATATCTGCCTTACTGTTGTGAATCCTATCTTTTAATTCTACTGCCTTACCAGCTAATCCATCAGCATTTGTGTATAACAATCTTAATGAGGCCCCATCCCCTGATCTTCTGTCATTATCTTCTTTATCTCCCCTTTGTCTGGAAGTACTCTGTAACGAAAATTTTTCTTCTCTTCTTCATTTCTTTCATCATTTAACCTTCTTGCCTCTTGCAACAAGTTTTTGATCTTTCCCATCTCTTCCTGTGTTCTGTATCGTCTAATGAACACTTCTTTGCATTCTTGAAGATATGTGATTACCTAATTGTGATTACCTAATTGTGTTTACGGGAAAGAGCCCAAAGCTCGTATCTTCCCGTCTCCTGATCGGTTCCATTTTAGACTTAGTGATACTTATCATACCTGTCCTTAAAACTATGGATTGAGATAGCATTAACTACCTCCTCGCTTAGCGAATTCCAATTATCAACTACTCTTACACTGAAAAAGTATTTCCTTACATCCTGCAAAGAAGTTTTCTTACGAAGCTTCAAACTATGACCTCTAGTTCTAGAGCCAGCCATATCGAAATATCGATCCCTATCCACTCTATCATAACCATGAAGGAATTTAAAGACTGTCACCATATCCCCCCTTACTCTTCTAGCTTCGAGTGATGGTAAGTCTAATTCCCTCAGCCTCTCATCATAACTGAGATTGCGTATTTCTGGCACCAGTTTCGTGGCATGTCTTTGAACTTTTTCAAGCTTAGCTATGTGCTTTTTCAAGTGCGGATTCCAAAAGGGGGCTGCATATTCGAGTTTTGGCCTCACATAGGTTACATAAATATTTCTGAACATTTCCTTGTCCATGTGCCTGAAGGCTACCCTTACATTTGATAAGAATGCATATGCTGCCCTTACTATGCCATTTATATGTATTTCTGGAGACAAATCTGCCAGTATGTTTACTCCTAGGTCTCTCTCATTTTCTGTCTCTTGAAGTTGTACTCCAGCCACCGAGTAGTCAAGCTTGGGCCTTCTTGCACTTGTACCCATTCTCATTACCTTACATTTTGAAGTATTGAATTTCATTAGCCACTTTTCTGACCACTCATGCAGATTATTTAGATCCTCCTGAAGTTCTCTACCATTGTTCTCGTTTTTTACTTTCTTCACAATCTTTGCATCATCTGCAAACATATTCATGAATGAATTTACAGACTCTGGTAGGTCATTTACATATACAAGGAACAAAAGTGGCCCTAAAACTGAACCCTGTGGAACTCCACTACTAACTCTTCTCCATTCAGACACTGAGTGTCTTACTCTAACCCTCTGTTCCCTTCCTTCTAAGTAAGTTTTTATCCATTCCAAAACATTTCCACCTATTCTAGCCATTGAGTGCAGCTTCCTAATAAGTCTCCCATGTGGAACAGTGTCAAACGCTTTCTGGAAGTCTAGGAATATGCAATCTGCCCAGCCCTCTCTTTCCTGTAAGATTTGGCTTACCTCATCATAAAATTCTAATAAGTTTGTTACTGTTGATCTACCTTCTCTGAAGCCATGTTGCCTCACTGACAAAAAGTTGAAGGATTCCAAGTGAAGAGAGATATGTTTCCTTAGTAGTTTCTCCATAACTTTGCAAACTATGCTGGTCAAGGAAACTGGTCTATAGTTCAGAGCCGTATCCCTCCTTCCCTTTTTGAAGATAGGTATCACATTTGCTTGTTTCCAGCATCTTGGAATCTCCCCCGACTCCAGTGACTCCTTAAATATGATACTTAGTGCCACTGATATTGTGTTTGCGCATTTTTTAAGCACATGAGGGGATATGTCATCAGGACCTGTAGCTTTATGAACATCTAAATCCATCAGCGCTTTGCATACCTCTGTGGCTGTAAGGTTGATGTTCTCTAATACCGGCCCTTGAGCTTCTATCACTGCAATCTGAGGGGGTGGGGTATTTTCTACTGTAAATACTGACTGAAACTCCTTGTTCAATTCTTTGCAGATCTCTTCATCCGTCTCAGTGATGCTTCCATCCGCTCTCTTTAGCCTTAAAACCTGTTCTTTTACCTTCAGTTTTCCTCTGATAAAGCTGTGGAAAAGCTTGGGATTTTCTTTAGCCTTCCTGGTGATGT